>NQII01007466.1:27580-93049 GCA_002778355.1 Clitarchus hookeri
GGGGGGGAGGGGGGGTCAATATATTCGTATAAAAGCAGATGCAACCGTCTTTCACTCAAACTGCTCTGCCGGCAAAGGAATCAACTTTACCTGCACGACTTTAGGCGCTCCCGGAACACAGGTAAGCCGATAACACTAGGATCAGTAGCTTGGTACCTATGTGTCTGCCATTGCATGAGGTTCTCCGGTGGCCTTTAATGCTAGGGTGCTGGCCACAAAATAAATACACAGTTTTACATTTGTACGAAAAACCTACCAGTCAACCTCAAGACTTGCATGAAAAAAAAAATTAACATAATTTTTGCATCATGTTATATCGAAATTACAATTATAGTGTTTTTGGGACGTAGAAATAAAATACACGGAAATATTTACGTATAATCTAATAAAGGCGACAGAACGCAATGTCGTTATTCATTTCAAGGCATGCTTAGCAAAGTCTATTTTACAAACAAAAATGGTAGACTACTACAAACTAACAAATATGCAAATATTTCCTTATTTTCAACCATTTTTAAGAATTACGAAAATACAGGATGGGTATAAAAGAATACCCCAAATTTGAAGGTCTATAATTGTTAACTGTTTTCACACTATATTTGTGCCATCAGAATTGTTTGCAGGTCACTATGGTTGTTTATTCAAGTAAAGCAATTTAAATTAAAATAGTTTGAAAATGATGTTTTTGTTCATTGCTGAAAGTCTTCAAATAAGTGTAGGTAATGTGAAAGATGTTTTTAAAATTGTAACTATTGTGAAATATGATTAATTTTCGTACGGGAACAGATTGTGAATACGTGCAATAAATAGCTTGCTTTAAAAATTCACAGTTCAAACACAATGCAGAACATTTCGCGCACAACGCAGGCGGACGCCTCAAATAGTGCATTTAAAGGTGGCTGTCAAAAAAAATAATAGAGGCGTATACCATAACATTATAGAGTATGTTTGTATACGTGTCGTATGAAAGGAAAATCTCCCTGCGACCTGATAGTTTTACTACTGCCAGTATGGGCTAGAGACGCCAGTGGCGACATTGCAACCAACTGGGCCCTCCCGCCCTGGCCAAATACCAGAGCCTCGTGTTAGGAATGAGCTTTTATGCCATTCATACTTGCAAAGTACTATGGGCGTAGCTCAATAATGAGTCATGATTAGATAGAGCACAGCAGTAAAAGATGGTGTTTATTAAACATAAATATTATAGAATAACTTTTTACGTGAGTATTGATCGGGGAGATTAAATGGAATACCAATATGCTAATTAATTGTATTAAGTTTCCTTACCTCACGCCATTTTTTTTACATTTCAATTGGAATATCCACACCCTGTTCATGGTTAACGACGGCCGGAAACATACGTCTTCATTGGTTTTCTCTCTGGTCGGGACCACGACAAAAGACGCCGCCTCCGAAGTTACAGTGGCCTACAACAGTTGCGTTGTTTAATATTTTCGACTCCGTTTACTGGCCGATGGAGGGAATTTATGCAACTGTCTATCGCAAGGTGGTGTTGCAATCATGCCCCTGCCCTGTTTCAATGTTTGAAGGTGTTATTATGCATGCCGTTTAGCTAAGGACTGATTACTTCATAACACTCGCCTTCTCGTGAGAACTGAACTATACAGTGACCGGCAGTTATTGTCTGTCTCATATAAATTGGCGAGATTTTGACAATCAGTGAGTGGCAAATTAACGTATACGAAACAAACAACGTGCAATTTATAAAACCCTTTATCAGCTGATGCATGAACGAACAAAAACTAGTATTACATTAGATATTATGAGTCCACCGCCAACGCACATCAGACAAGTNGACAACATTAAGAACGACAAAACAAAGGCTTATACGAATTTACAGCTTATTATCTTTCATTCCGAGGTTGACCCCTTTTTTTACCTAATATGACTGGGCTAAATTCTCAATGCATGAATAAGGTTTTTCGAGACGTTATTGCATCTGGCATACAAACTGCCCTTGAAACAGTGGCAGGCCCGTACTGAACACAAAAAATTTCTGTAAAAGAAACGAAAATACATATTCAAGATCGTTTCAAGACGGAAATGGGACTATTGGTTGATGTCCCCAAGGCTGGCTTTGGGAGTACCAATGATGGAAATTCATCTAGGATATTTCTCTCGGATCCTGAATTATCAGCAGATATAACCGGAATTGATTTACAATTAATAAAAAGATTCAAAATAGTTCTTGAAACAATCTCTAGTGGTCATCAAAACGACATAGAAAAATTCAAATTGTATACAAAAGAAACAGCTGAATTGTATGTCAGCTTGTACTCTAAGTATCCTATGACACCCACAGTCCATAAAATTATGACACATGGACCTGAAGTCATCGCTGAAGCTTTACTGCCCATAGGACAGTTATCTGAGGAAGGGGCTGAGGACAGAAATAAGCATTTCCGTAATTTCAGGCTAAATTATTCACGAAAGTTTTCAAGAAAAATGTGTAATCGAGACATCAATAGATTACTGCTAACTTCTGATCCAATATTAAAATCGTAATTACAACTCAAAATATTACGATGTACTTTACGTGGGTAATAAGACCTTCTGATGCGATATTGTCTTCGTGCACATTCAGCAACCTCAAAAACCTATAAATATCACGTTTCGTAGAAATTAAATAACTTTTTAAAATTTGCGCATTTCAATTCCGCTATTTTGGATAGTCCATTTTGTTTTTTTATGATTCTGAATTTGGAATCGTAATCAGCAACCTCAAAAATATATACCTATCAAGTTTCATTCAATTTCATTGATGTTATCATATTATGACCAGCTTTACGGGTTGTTGCCCCACTGTGCGTCGTTCATAGCCACTTTCAGAGTAACAGGTCACCCTCGCTACTAGTCATCCCAAAATAAACAGCTCTCTGGAAGTGAGTCACGAGTTAGTGTCGGTTGCGTGTGTATCAGGACGGTATTATATAGCGCAGTCTAGGAAGAAAGGGAAAACTATACACAGCGAAGGGAGGGAGGTGATCAGACATGTGATAAATAAATGTGACGAAGAAGCTACTGAATGTCAAAGAATGCATTAATTATCTCAATCAAATCTACGTGCATCAGATTACACTGAAATTTATATGATTAGTGTTTCCAGAATTCGCAAAGAATTTGCCGATGATTGTAACAGTTCGCTGTCAACACCAGGCAAACACCGAAAGCTTTCACATGAAAGAAATGTGCACCGTGACTCTTTGATAGGAAGTAATCAGAGACGTTATTCATGACTTTTTACTTAGTACAGATACAATTACCTTCATGTTCAAAGCTTCTCGTTGCTTCGAGAGAAAAAATTGTTTTTCCATGGGATGTTCATACGCTCGGCGGATACTGAAATAAATGGGGTTTAAATAGAAACGGTATTACAGTTCTCATAAAATATAAGTGGAAACGCCGCAAATTGTTCACTGGCGTTGTAAATACTTAAAATCAATTCTCCACTACACAATGGAGGGGCGCCCCGTAATTTAAATTTATGAAACCTGGGTTGATGGAAACATAACATTTAACAAATGTTGGCAAAGTTATACTAAACGTGATGTGTTAACCAACTGCAGTTCTTCAAACCGTTTAATTGTCATTCATGCAGGTGCTAAAACTAGATTCATTGAAAATGCACTGCTAATTTTTTCAGCAGGCATAGCTACGGGGGACTACCAAGTGCAAATAAATTCTGCGAACTTCGAAAAGTGGAAGCATATTCAGTTATTGTCAAACCTACCGGAGAAGCCTGTTGTTATTATGGACAATGCGCCTTACCACTCAGTGCAAGAAAATAAACCCCCATCGAAGTATGCAGTGAAAAAGGAAATTGAGTCATGGTTGACCAATAACAACATTCCCTTTTCTCATGAAATGCGAAAAACAGAGCTTTTCGACTTAATTGCGCAGAACAGGAAGCCTGAAAAAGTATTTCGCATAACACCAACTTTTAAAACTGCACGGACACGATGTTCTTAGACTTCCTCCTTATATGTGCGAATTTATTCCCATTGAACTAGCGTGGTCTAAAACAAAGAGACTAGTGCGGGAAAAGAACACTACTGCTAGCTTGTCGTTAACAAAGCTAATGGAAATCACGACGGAAGCAATATCTTCCGTTGCTGAAAAAGGCTGGCAAGGATAGTGTTCGCGTGTCCAAAATATAGAAGCACACTACTGGCAAAAGGACAGTCGTGAGGAAGACGCAATAGACAGTTTTGTGGTATGTCTAGGCCGTGACTCCGGTTGCTCGTGTAATTCAATTGACGACAAATTTTCTCTTCCGAATCGGAACTGGGTCTGCCACTTCCCGAAAGTGAGTAAATTATCACCGAACAACAACATTCACTGTTTGAGGTAAGCGGTAAGAGTATCTCCTTTCAGAGTAATTAAAGTTATGCATTCCTGATCTTAACTGTTTTCACCCTATATTTGTGCCTTTAGAATTGTTTGCAGGTCACTATGGTTGTTTATTCAAGTAAAGCAATTTAAATTAAAACAGTTTGAAAACGTTGTTTTTGGTCATTGCTTAAAGTCTTCAAATAAGTGTTGGTAATGTGAAAGATGTTTTTAAAATTGTAACTATGGTGAAATATGATTAATTTTCGTACGGGAACAGATTGTGAATACGTACAATAAATAGCTTGCTTTAAAAATTCACAGTTGAAACACAAAGCAAAACATTTCGCGCACAACGCAGGCGGACGCCTCAAATAGTGCATTTAAAAGTGCCCGTCAAAAAAAAAAAAATAGAGGCGTGTACCATAACATTATAGAGTATGTTTGTATACGTGTCGTATGAAAGGAAAATCTCCCTGCGACCTGATAGTTTTACTACTGCCAGTATGGGCTAGAGACGCCAGTGGCGACATTGCAACCAACTGGGCCCTCCCGCCCTGGCCAAATACCAGAGCCTCGTGTTAGGAATGAGCTTTTATGCCATTCATACTTGCAAAGTACTATGGGCGTAGCTCAATAATGAGTCATGATTAGATAGAGCACAGCAGTAAAAGATGGTGTTCATCGAACATAAATATTATACAATAACTTTTTACGTGAGTATTGATCGGGGAGTTTAAATGGAATACCAACATGCTAATTAATTATATTAAGTTTCCTTACCTCACGCCGTTTTTTTTACAGTTCAATTGGAATATCCACACCTTGTTCATGGTTAACGACGGCCGGAAACATACGTCTTCATTGGTTTTCTCTCTGGTCGGGACCACGACAAAAGACGCCGCCTCCGAAGTTACAGTGGCCTACAACAGTTGCGTTGTTTAATATTTTCGGCTCCGTTTACTGGCCGATGGAGGGAATTTATGCAACTGTCTATCGCAAGGTGGTGTTGCAATCACGCCCCTGCCCTGTTTCAATGTTTGAAGGTGTGATTATGCATGCCGTTTAGCTAAGGCCTGATTACTTCATAACACTCGCCTTCTCGTGAGCACTGAACTATACAGTGACCGGCAGTTATTGTCTGTCTCATATAAGTTGGCGAGATTTTGACAGTCAGTGAGTGGCAAATTGACGTATACGAAACAAACAACGTGCAATTTACAAAATCCTTTATAAGCTGATGCATGAACGAACAAAAACTAGTATTACATTAGATATTATGAGTCCACCGCCAACGCACATCAGACAAGTNAGCTGATGCATGAACGAACAAAAACTAGTATTACATTAGATATTATGAGTCCACCGCCAACGCACATCAGACAAGTATAGAATACGCGGATAAGAAAGAGTTCTTAGATTAATTAATACATTTTATTTTATGTGGTCATAAAACAGCAGTTTTTAGTGTTACAAACTAAACTTAGTGCTAAAGGAGTACTGTACACCCGTTCAAAATGAAATGCGCATGAGAACGATTGCTATTAAAATGAAACAACTTTAAACCTTGGGAGTTCTTTTAACGTCGTATCCCCTATGTACATCCATGATTTTCATACACGCTTGATATTAATTCCAAAATCCTACAGAAATATCGCAGGGTATTGTTAAATTATTTTTTCAAATAATTTAACGAAATTTATTTCAATCTCGTGTCGTTTCAAACCCGTAATAGGAGAAAAATCAACTTTTAAAAAGGAGGGATCAGGAGGCAGGCCAATGTGCTGCCACCTGTTGAGAAACGTATTCAGCTGACAAAAGCGCTACCTGCCTTCCCATGCGTGCCATCTGTCTCTCTCCCGAAGCACTTACCAGCCAGAAAAATATAACTTTCTTATGTAAAATAACATATTTTTGCGCGAGCTCTGTATACTTTTTAAAGTAACATATATTTCCGTGTACAGCGATTTTGTATACTAGTAATTTCCTTTGGGTCGGTAATCGTTACACCTACACCCATCACACGCCATGTTGTTCTGCCACATGCANTACTAGTAATTTCCTTTGGGTTGGTAATCGTTACACCTACACCCATCACACGCCATGTTGTTCTGCCACATGCATTGCAAAGTCATTGGTGAGTTGGCGAATGAAAACGTGTTTTGAAGCAAGTCCCCAAAATTATAATTATTTCAATTCNTTGCAAAGTCATTGGTGAGTTGGCGAATGAAAACGTGTTTTGAAGCAAGTCCCCAAAATTATAATTATTTCAATTCTTAACATATTAGCTATAACGTCCAAAGTGTGATAAGAACTACAATTACCGTTTCGCAAATGTTAATCCAAATTCGCTGTCTTGGGTAAATTAAAAAAGAATTAGCAAATATTTAGTTTTTTCAAGGTTTTATATTTTTACTTTTATAACCTACGAAATATTTAGACAGATGTCAGTCTATAGATACCTTAACGTTTNTCAAGGTTTTATATTTTTACTTTTATAACCTACGAAATATTTAGACAGATGTCAGTCTATAGATACCTTAACGTTTGTTTAACGTTACGGTAGAATGGCAAGTGGATAAGCCGACATCGTGTTGATAAAAAAATACAGCCTCCACTTGACGCACCAGCTGATGGCGAAAGGATACGTAAACGAAAAGTAAACATTTGGCGCTACTTTCGTCAAACTGTCAAAATCTCGCCAACTAATATGAGACCGACAATACCACAGTCACTCACAGTCCCTAAGTTCGTAGAGTGACTGGCGCCCCGAGTGTAGGCAGCCATGCACCACGGCGTCCATTTAGATTATTGTATGTAGTAAGGTTCATTTTACTACAGGTTAGGAAGATCAAAGTTAAAGGTTTGACAAAGGGAACGTTTTCGCTACTAGGTAAGCGCTAGTGTCGGAAATTTACAGACAATCTATATTTTCTACAATAAAAAACAATACAATTGCAATAATAATAAATCAAATATAAAATAACTTTGTGAGCAAGTAAAACATTTTTCTTTTNATACAATTGCAATAATAATAAATCAAATATAAAATAACTTTGTGAGCAAGTAAAACATTTTTCTTTTTCTATTCGTGTAGCATAAAATTGTAATATAAGCTTACAGTTAGGAAGACTGCGCACCTGACGGCGAACATTTTCCCTATGCCAAACTCTCCCATAAATAATCTCGTTTTGTTCCTAACCTGAGTAGAACTAAACCTAACTGTGGTATGTGCATCCTCGCCTTCTCTTCACTGTAAGTCGCATGTACGGTTGCAGTTAGACACGCCCGAGATGAAGCTGCTGGTACTGGTACTGGTGACGATGACGGTCGTGTTGGCGGCGGAAGAGTACGCGCCCTACGGAAACGCCGGCTACAACGAGGTGGAGTTGTTGCCCTACAATCGGCGGTTCCTGGTGGGCCGCGTTCTGGAAGACAACATGGTCGACCTGGCGAGGGGCGTCGGTAAAGGGGTTGGCACGATTGGTCGCGAGGCGGCCTTGACCTTTATGAAGGTTCCGCACCGCCGGTCATGGTCACAGCAGCAAAGCAGAGCTCGTTACAATCCTCTTCCCCAGCCAGACACCGCCCAGAGGTCATTTTACTGGACTGGCTGGCCCCACAACCAGTGACGCTGCTTGGTGTAAGGGAAGCAAGCAGTAGTGTAGAGCGCCAAGGTAACTGCGTTACCGAAGACGCCATTTACCAAGTTTCACTACATGCTATGGTAAAGAAAAAATAAAATATATTTCTCAACTACCAAAGTTTTTTTTAATGAGTCTTAAATTATAATGAAATATTGGAAAATAATTTGAATAAAATACACCCCTTAAACCCACTATAATCACATTTCTAAAAATTAGCAAAACCCGCGNATTGGAAAATAATTTGAATAAAATACACCCCTTAAACCCACTATAATCACATTTCTAAAAATTAGCAAAACCCGCGAAGGCAAGGAATATGATTCTCTTCGCCCACTCACGCCGTGAGAATAAGACACGCCTTTCAAAGTTTAATGGACTCGTCCGCTTCGCACAAAACGGACCCACTTCCGGCACGCACCTAGCTGCATGTTATTTGCCAAACTCGCAGAGTGCTGTGCCGCCATCATGACATTGAAGTAAATTGGTGGTACTCTGCTACATTTTTCTTCAGATTGATTAAATATAATAAACAAAGTTTTAGAGCTAAGAATTAAAACTTAAAGTCCCAAAGACCGCCCTGCCCACAACTAGGAGCTAGCTGGCTGCTCTACCCCGGCCTTTAGGCACGATCATCTCATACATACGCTTGCACTACCAGCCACTGATGTAGCCACGAGTCTCTTAAGTGAAGGCTTGTATCGGCAAGGTGTTAGACAATAAAACATAACATATCTTGGCGTCATTTAAAATTAGACAAATTAGGTACGGATTTATTACTACAGTAATATTTGGGAGCTTCATAACAATAAAATTATTTTATAAATGATCACTGGGATGCCATGACTCTATATATCAACTCTACCTATAAATATTACATCTCTATGAATAGATTTACTATTCAAACCCTCTGATTTACTTGGCTGCGGAATTATTAAAATCTGAAACTGAATTTGTAGGTAACGAAATAAACCAGCTGGCATTTTAAATCGGTGACGTTCTTATATATAATTCATAGATATCCTTACTCTTAAGTAAGGAAATGTTGCACTCGCATGAACCACCAGATTAGAACGTAGTAAGCCGGTATTGGTCTTGCAGCGATTGACATTGCTGAACATAGTTGTGTGAAGTATCGATATTTCTGTGACCCGATTGGGCGGTTTTTAACCATACTGTCTGTGTTATGTTTAGCAAATATGTTTTGCAACTCTAACCAAGAAAATACTATTCCCTTTTTTTTGTTGTAAATAT
Organism: Clitarchus hookeri; assembly: GCA_002778355.1. Classification (NCBI taxonomy): domain Eukaryota; kingdom Metazoa; phylum Arthropoda; class Insecta; order Phasmatodea; family Phasmatidae; genus Clitarchus; species Clitarchus hookeri. Next base: position 36,829 of record NQII01007466.1, read on the forward strand.
AAAACATGTAAAAAAAGTGTTAAGTTCCTTGTACAATTCAAGACTCTTGCTTGTGGTATCATAAAACCGTCATTAAAATATAATTTCTTGGTTCGAACAAATATACACTCACTGACTAGATAACAAGACAGTGTGTCTTCAGAGACTCATTTAACTATTCCCAATCTGCTAAACTATGATTTCTAATGATCTTGTTTTCGACGAACCTTCACAGCCATTTAATTTTGGGCCGTAACAGTATATTATCTGCAATGATTTAAAAATATGCGATGGAAAAAACAGATGCCTAAAAGTGTTTTTTTTCTTCGATATTTACAATAGTTGTTTGAAATAAATTTTAATCACTCNGGAAAAAACAGATGCCTAAAAGTGTTTTTTTTCTTCGATATTTACAATAGTTGTTTGAAATAAATTTTAATCACTTGGGTCGTTAAACGCGCAGAAAATGTTTTAGTAAACCAATTTTTTTTAATTTTTTTAAAACGAAATTTGATATTTAAGAGTTTTAAGATGTTTAGTCAGGACATTATACTTTGATATTCACTGTGTACAAAATTAAATCCGTAGGTTTTTAAAATCATGTAATATGTAAGTAAAAGTTACCGTAACTACTTATAGTATGAAACAGTAATCACTATATTCTAATTCTAGTGCTGCTCTTACGCAGCATAGCCAATAATGTTCATAAAACATGCATCACGGTTGTACTGACTGCAAGGTCAGTACTCGTAATCATTTTCGACACACACTAACGATGAACGCTTCCATTTCCAGACACATGTTTATGAATTAAATATTTTTACTTGAGTTTTCTATACTAACTCTGTGAAACTCGCTAGATAATTTATTATCGTTCTGTATAATCATTTTATAAAGCAAAGTACAAGTTTATCTAAATAATCACCATGGTGAGAAGAGCACATTAATTAGTTATTTATAAGACTGAGTAAAAATCATATCTGAACACTATTTTGAAAACTTCCCGTATAGTATAGCAACACACCAATATTACAAAAAAACATTTAAATACCCAAAATCGGGGATTAAATTCACATTTCAGTGAATTTGACTCATGTGTAGTGATGCTCGTAAAATAGGTAGAGCGGACGAAAATAAAAAAGAAGTTACTTTTAATTTTCCTCTATGTGGGTGCAAATAAATGTTATTGAAGTTCTAAAAAGTATAGATGGTAGGTGGCGTTGACGTCNGGAAAAAACAGATGCCTAAAAGTGTTTTTTTTCTTCGATATTTACAATAGTTGTTTGAAATAAATTTTAATCACTCGGGTCGTTAAACGCGCAGAAAATGTTTTAGTAAACCAATTTTTTTTAATTTTTTTAAAACGAAATTTGATATTTAAGAGTTTTAAGATGTTTAGTCAGGACATTATACTTTGATTAATTCTAGTGCTGCTCTTACGCAGCATAGCCAATAATGTTCATAAAACATGCATCACGGTTGTACTGACTGCAAGGTCAGTACTCGTAATCATTTTCGACACACACTAACGATGAACGCTTCCATTTCCAGACACATGTTTATGAATTAAATATTTTTACTTGAGTTTTCTATACTAACTCTGTGAAACTCGCTAGATAATTTATTATCGTTCTGTATAATCATTTTATAAAGCAAAGTACAAGTTTATCTAAATAATCACCATGGTGAGAAGAGCACATTAATTAGTTATTTATAAGACTGAGTAAAAATCATATCTGAACACTATTTTGAAAACTTCCCGTATAGTATAGCAACACACCAATATTACAAAAAAACATTTAAATACCCAAAATCGGGGATTAAATTCACATTTCAGTGAATTTGACTCATGTGTAGTGATGCTCGTAAAATATGTAGAGCGGACGAAAATAAAAAAGAAGTTACTGATAATTTTCCTCTATGTGGGTGCAAATAAATGTTATTGAAGTTCTAAAAAGTATAGATGGTAGGTGGCGTTGACGTCNTAATTTTCCTCTATGTGGGTGCAAATAAATGTTATTGAAGTTCTAAAAAGTATAGATGGTAGGTGGCGTTGACGTCTCATTGGCAGCAATATCATTAGAGATGAAACTAGAAACATGTGAAACAGTATCAAGACAAATAAAATACACGAGTGACTTACCGAGAATTCTTATTCTGAAATACTCGTAAAACATAGCTAGCCTCCAATCATATGCATCAAGGAGATAGGATTCAGAGCATTAACTTTAGTTGCAATCAGTCAAATGTATTGAATGACAGGGTTCACCAACCTGAAATATTTACACGCCCATTATTTTGAAAATAACTGTCTGAGGCACTAAAAACACAGTTTACATGGCCTACCATAACGCTATTTGCGTGAAAAAGTTGGTGGAAATCGGTTAATTGGTACCAGATATAAAGCATTAAAACCTTATTTTCTTAATCGATGCTATCTTACAAAACTTGCCTAAAAATTTTTTCTTTATACTATGCGTCTAATAGATACTGCCAGTATAAAAAATTTGGTTAAATTTTGTTAAATTGTTGAATAAATATGCCAAACATATCAAAATATTTAAATGGTCGCTATTTTGAAAATTAGTGACTCTACCCATGAAGGGGGAACGTGAAAGACTTTTCTTTCCATTTTCCCTTGTACGACCAGTCTCCATGAATACAATACAAGAGATTTTCGTGTTTGAGAATATACTCCTATTTTCGTGGAAGTTGTAGCTGTCGTACAAAATGATGTTTCGAAGAAATTTAAAATTTTCTTCTCCACCAAAATACATACGGTTCTTTACAACTGTACTAACACAACTGCATTACTTAATGGCAAGTATTGTCGCTTTAGGAAATTATACGAGAGAACTTAATTTTTAGATATACTGCATATTCACATTTTCATGATAAGACTGCACAAACGACGACTACATGTAACATTCACTTGCACAGTAAGATGGGCAATGTTGAACTGAAAGTTCAGAAGTCATTCATAAAACCAAAGGAAAGACGAATTGTTCGTCTTTTTATACACAACAATCGGAGCTGGGATTCAATTTTCCACATTCGCCTGGTCCTGTATATCCTTAAATAAAGTTATTAAAATAATATATATATATATATATATAATTTTCAAAACGCCTTAGAAAGTGGCGAAGATAAGCGACTCGAAACCCAAACTAATACACCTATTTTTATTGTCATCTCTCTTGTACTCTCTGTCACTTTGGACTCATTCCAACCAACCAAAACAAAAGGAGTGGACAGAATTGCGGATAAAGTATGTTTTTAGAGTACAGATTTTACCGTTACGCCATATCTTAAGCGTTTCGGCCACTCTCTTGAAATATGGTATACCAACCAACATATCCTTGAAAAAATTTGTTACGAACGTGGAGTGACATTTGTGAAATTTTTATTTTAGTCAGTATCTCGAAAACAAAGTTCTACATTTCCTGTCGGGACATTTTCATCATGAAGTTTTTACATCATTTCCTCAGCCCTCTTCTCTAAATATTTTTCAGTCAGATTTATTTTATGGCTTTCGTTTATATGCTCTAATTCTTTGAAAACGGTGTATCATTGTACAAATATCTAGAAAACAACATATCCCACAAAATTTGTCTCAGATATAACACTTAACAGTTTCATATACAGTCTTTATATTCTCCTTGTGTTCAAACATTCTTGGTCATTTTCCTTTTTGTACAGGATATACCCTCCTACTACCTACACCCCCTTCTACCCACGGCCTCACTTACGTTTATGTCATTACCAAACAGTTCAAGTTAAAGTATTAGTACTTGACAAGTACCCCACCCAACTACAACACCTCCATCAACATGACGACTCGTACCCCTCTACCCTGTAAACTACCTTCTGCCATTCCAGAACCATGTAAGTTACAGGCTTTATACCCATGGTATGTACCCCATTCTAATTGACTACTTCCATTTCTATGACAAATATACCCTCTGACTCTAACAGCCACCTCCTTTCACATGCCCCTAAGCTTTCAGCAAACCATTTAAACTACGAGTAATCATATTTAACGTGTACCCAATACTCCTTGGCAGCTTCCATCTGCTTACTGCACCTTCTTTCGTCTTTCCCGAATCGATTAATATAATTGCTTTATAATCAGTGCGTATCCCTCAACAAACTTCTTGATTACCTTATTGACATTCAATCTTTCCCTTATTCTTCCCTTCCCGTACCGTCGTTTGGGCCTCCCTTTTCACCACTATCCATGACCATTTATGATATTGTTTTAAATTTTGAAAAAGTCCCTGCCTGAAATTGCATACACAGTTACAAAAACATTTAACTGCCGGATATTTTCACGACCTTATTGCACAGCACTCGCACGTTATGCAGGCCCGCGAGATAGTTTAAATTATTACTCGTTGCGAGAGATGTGTTTGAAGTAATTATGCAAAAGATTCTGCTTATTTGGACAAGCTGTCTGCAATAGAAAACGAATGCAAATGTTAAAGGTGTCAGGTGATTAACAATTTTTAAAATTGCCTTCTAGTTTGTTTGTGTGTCAATAAGCAGTCAGAGATAACTTCATGAAAAAAGTAATAAGTTATGAACCGTAATTAAAATACGTTTAAAGGTACCTCTAATAGTGTTACGTCAGTTTTTAATACTTTTAAGAAATTAGTAGCTAATGAAAAATGCAACCAACAGTATCAATATTATAAACAAAATTGAGTAAAAAAATGCATACTTTATGGGTCTGAGATGTCTCCAATAACAAATTATAACTCCTTACCCGCAGACCTTCCGGGGGAATATAAACATTAGTTAATATAGCAAAATTAATATGCAGTACACAGAGAACATGTATACTCGAATACTAGTATTAAAATGATATCAGGTCTGTCATTTCCGAACAAAATGAAACGAAGGCATAAAATATATGTTTTAACACTACACAGGAAATAGTAGTGAAATATGTTGCACGGACTAATTTCAATAGCATTATAGTATCATGAGGGAATATCATGTGCAAATACTTAATTAAAGGTACAACGTGGTGTGAATTTCAGTTAGCTATACATTTTTTGTTTCCTTCACTGCCATAAATTAAAAGTCCAGTAAAGCAGGTGCACGATTTTTGCTACGATTATCAGAATGGGCGTTGTGCGGCAAAATAAGCTAAAGGAAATCTCCACTGAGTTGTACAAAAACAGAAGTGTTTTCATATTAATTGTGATCATAATAAGATTCAATAGATGAATTCATGGTATCACACACAGGCAACATGGAACTTTCAAGAGATTCTCTAGTAGCCCTCGATGTACGAGATAGCACGGCGTACTTGCTAGACCTGAGAAAGTGCTGCACCTGGTCTACTCCGCACCTGGTGACCGTAGCAGTGAGCAAGCCCAGGGGCCGGCCACGCTGCAGGTAACGTAATTACAAGGGCTTTGTACTAGCCCTGCCAGTCTGCCCTGAGACAATTAGCGCCGGAGATAACACGCCGAGGGAGGGGCCTGGGGGAGGGTGCTGACAGCACCAAGTAGGTCAGCAGACTGTAGCCAATAAACGTCCGGCGGAGGGTACAGCGCCTTGCTAACTTGCAAGAGTCCAGTCAGGAACTTCATCGCGAGTTCTACAGCGGCAACCACCTTCCCGCTACATGGCACACGCCCGAAAAGCGACACTGGAGGATAACGACACCCCACATCTCATTAGGCAAGGTGTGAGATCCCACAGCGCACTGAGAACGATTCCCGGCAGGAAACATATCATCGTCATCAGCACCGTCATCTTCATCATTAAGGCTGAATAACTCGTTTGTTACAGCGCCGCCCATATCTCCCACTCACCCACACAACAGACCCCGAACTGGGAAAATCTTGGGTTAGACCCTAGGTATAGTTTATTCACGGTTTCTTCACCCTTTCTGAATAAAACCTTTGAAAAACTACCCCACATATGAAATACATATTTCTTAAATATGCCGTGTATCACAGGCGTTTTATAATACTGTTATCATAAAAATACCTGTCTTTTACAAATTGAACTTTTACTTATATTTTATTTATAAATTATAATATTTTACATTGATGATTAATACAAATAAAAACAGGGGGAACATAGGTGTGGTGATTATACCTCGTGAGAAATAGTTCTTATGCAAAATATTATTAAACTGAGTGAGCACGAATACGGTGCGCTGTCCTTTGGTGAAATTTTTTAGACACAGTTAAGCTTTGTTTGCAAGAGGCGGAGGAATTTACTAGAATTAGAACTTCATCAGGGCTTCAGGAAAGTTGGATGTAATTGCAAATTGACTAAAACGGCATGGCAACCGTGGACACTCACACTTTGATAAATGCGGGGGGAGAGGTAAAGGAAGGAGTACATTCCTTTTGGAAAAAAGGTTTTATATTCTGAAGTACTTTTAAAGAGAACCAAAGATAAAAGGTAAGCAAAAGTTTCTATCTTTACAGTTTTTATTTAAAATTTATTTATTTGTATGACGCCTGCTCACGAACAGCATCGAAGGAATTTTTCAAGTCCGAAAACTAGTTTTATATATATATATATTTCGAATGCTTTCTGAACTGTGTTTTGAAAGAAAAAATGACTGAAAGAGGCGTTATCTCAGTTATTTTTTGTTATGGTAAACTACCGTACATATATTTAATGTAGTTAAAGTTGTTTTTATCATAATCCCCAAAAAATTACAGGATATCCAATGATATGATTCACAGACACGAGTTGTCTATAGAAANACTAGAATTAGAACTTCATCAGGGCTTCAGGAAAGTTGGATGTAATTGCAAATTGACTAAAACGGCATGGCAACCATGGACACTCACACTTTGATAAATGCGGGGAGAGAGGTAAAGGAAGGAGTACATTCCTTTTGGAAAAAAGGTTTTATATTCTGAAGTACTTTTAAAGAGAACCAAAGATAAAAGGTAAGCAAAAGTTTCTATCTTTACAGTTTTTATTTAAAATTTATTTATTTGTATGACGCCTGCTCACGAACAGCATCGAAGGAATTTTTCAAGTCCGAAAACTAGTTTCATATATATATATATTTCGAATGCTTTCTGAACTGTGTTTTGAAAGAAAAAATGACTGAAAGAGGCGTTATCTCAGTTATTTTTTGTTATGGTAAACTACCGTACATATATTTAATGTAGTTAAAGCTGTTTTTATCATAATCCCCAAAAAATTACAGGATATCCAATGATATGATTCACAGACACGAGTTGTCTATAGAAAGACTGCACGACAGTTCAATTGTGTCGTGCATACAGGCGATGAATGAGTTGAGAGACGACAGGTATTTGGGCGGCTCCTAACAACGACGTTGAAATGAGGTGAGAATGGAGTGGCGCAGGAATGCAAGGGCTGGGAAAACTGGAGATCCCTGAGAATACCCAAGGACCGGCGGCATCGTCGGGTAGGATTCACACTTGTGAAAATCCGGGAGTTTCCCGGCGGGGGATTGAATCCGGTTCGCCTTGGTGGGAGGTGAGCAGTCTAACCGCTCAGCCACCGTGGCCCCACAGAGGATAAAGATTTAAGATACACATGCCTGGGCAACCCTTAGAACGCGGCGCTTCCAGGCCTCGGACATGCAGTACACGTTCTGGTTTGTTACATTTTGTTAACTTGAAACAAGTTGTAAGTTAATTTTTAGTCATACTACATTTAGTTTCTGGAATTGAAGTATATTTGTAACTTACATTGGATTTGCAGGATGAATAAAAAGAGTTTTTCTATGTACACAATATAAATANATTGAAGTATATTTGTAACTTACATTGGATTTGCAGGATGAATAAAAAGAGTTTTTCTATGTACACAATATAAATACGGTAACCATGTAGATTACTAATCTCGGTTTCCTCTTATTTTGCCAGGATAATGAAAAACAACTGACAACATTTTTACAATTTAGAGCACTGTAGTTTAAGTATTTGTTTTGGCATCATTGTCATGAGTTTCACCTGCGAACGAGACATTTAATATACATGTTACAGAAAGTTAGCGTACATTTCAGTTAACACACTTTTGAAGGTATATCGAGCAGGAATTATGGGTCAACAATTGGTTGAAAAAGTTTTAAACATCTTGAGAATTTTTTGTATAGGTACAATGAAGAAAAAATGACAACCTGATGAAAATAAAAAGAAACAAACGTAATACTAATTTTCCANATACATGTTACAGAAAGTTAGCGTACATTTCAGTTAACACACTTTTGAAGGTATATCGAGCAGGAATTATGGGTCTACAATTGGTTGAAAAAGTTTTAAACATCTTGAGAATGTTTTGTATAGGTACAATGAAGAAAAAATGACAACCTGATGAAAATAAAAAGAAACAAACGTAATACTAATTTTCCAAATACATCCAAACGAGTTATACGGACTGGAAACACCAAAACTTCATCCAAACAATGTCCGGAAAAATTGTAATGCATAACACTTGGCTTCAGTTTAAAATTGCTCTTGCAATCATAGTGATGACATAATTTATCTGAAATGCACTGCACATTCAACTAGCATTTAGTCTTCAATTTACAGTTTAATAAAATATTTGGAGGCAAACGAACTGTCTAATTCAGTGTTTGTTTACACCATCGTGTTATTTCAACCAAAAAAGGAATCAGATACTTTCATGAAAACACTTCTAGCCATGAGGTGGAAATTTCTGTCCTAGTTCAAACCTAACAACCTATGTTGCTGAATCTTTCCCCAGATGGCAAGGGAAAAACCACTGGAAGTGCATTATTTAGAAGGGGGAATGAATTATTAAGCAGGCGCTCCATGGAACTTCAGCGCATTGTTTATTCTAGTCATGTTGCTTGAACTCGTGCGTTCGGTGGTTCGCAGAATTCAGAGCGACCCAGTGTAACAGAGTTAGCGGTATTATCTTGTGAAGAAGGAAGTTATTTGTTATAGACTCTTGAGATAGTTGAAATTATTTACAGTAAGCAGAATAGCTACATAACCCAACCTCCCTAAAATAAAATGTGTTGCGAGATAAGTATGTGTATACGTTTCTTTAGTTGGGGGGAGGGTGTTGCAATAACATTTTCCATGCCCCTGGTGGCTATGATTACAAACACTAATATAACAAAGCATTCCCATGTCAGTATGAAAAATTAACCATGGCATAGCAGAATACAATATTTTATAATTACATAGAATAAAATGACATGAACCACGGCACGACTAAGAATTCGAACGAATTAGTATACAAAACCGTTCGATGTACAATCGAACAGAAAATAACAAAAACGTTTTATGTAGTAAAACAGACAATTATCACTAAGTGAATGATGTTGAGTGCACCGCGATGTCGCGGAATCCACTCACCTTTCTTCACTTAGCTAGGTTGACACGCTAAAACGTGCTAATATTGTACAAAACATTGAGAGGTGGGAGGACCTATATATGCATAAATTAGTTCTCGGCAATATGATTAATATAATATTAAACCATTAAAACTATGTCCTCGGCGGATTTGTAAAATCAAGAGAAGACAAACTCAAGCCACAAGAGACGAAGTTAAAACATCGACGAAAGGAAATTATTGATAAAATACTAATATGGTAGACGGTTTTCGAAACCTCCTTTGGTAGCGGTCGTTACGAAAGGTCTGATAAAGTAAATTTACTGAAACTGCAACGCCATTCTGAGTAAGTATAATGATATTGCAATGTCATTCAGCCGTATTCACCCATGTGCTATAAAAAAAAAGCTCAGTAAACCGTGTGAAATGTGTATTTAAAAATTTACACATATTACACTTTTAACGACTCATAAAACAATCTAACTTCATTTTGTATTTTCTTTTGCTACACACTTAATGACTCTAGTTAAAATATGAAATAAAACGAGAGAGATTTTTTTAAAATAAATTATTTTAAGAGTGATTTATGGAACCGAGAATCAGGTGTAANCAACGCCATTCTGAGTAAGTATAATGATATTGCAATGTCATTCAGCCGTATTCACCCATGTGCTATAAAAAAAAAAGCTCAGTAAACCGTGTGAAATGTGTATTTAAAAATTTACACATATTACACTTTTAACGACTCATAAAACAATCTAACTTCATTTTGTATTTTCTTTTGCTACACAGTTAATGACTCTAGTTAAAATATGAAATAAAACGAGAGAGATTTTTTTTAAATAAATTATTTTAAGAGTGATTTATGGAACCGAGAATCAGGTGTAAATGCACGACCGATATCTGCACAACAGTTTCAGCCCAGACAGTGTAATACGTGACGTCATGCCACGTCTGCTTTGTTCGACTCAGTTTCTTTAGCATGGACACGCACATCTTACTGTAAATACACGGTAAAGAGAGTATGACATCACAAATATCTGTTCAACAACGTCCCTGTCGCACAAAGATTATTTTAATGGGGTCGACATTTAATAACACAATTTTTCAAACAAAGCTGCAACATACCAAACAATGTTCGGCAAGATATATATATATTTTCCTGGTCGGAAAATACACGTGCGTGACGACAGGAACAACCATAAAGCTCAAAACAGTTCTGCATTTGATGCATTTTATATTTTTCCGGGTAACGTTACAGTCCTTTAAACGTATATATAATTGTGCACTGTCATCATGATCTTACGTGGATTAAAATTACATACGTATTTTAATGTTAAGTTACAAAATAACTTCAAAGGTCTGCGCGTTTTTCCAAAACAACGTGACTGGGAATAAGTAAGGTCTCTTTGCACCTTTGATATGAATACTTGAAAAGTAAGTACGACTTATTTTANATAAGTAAGGTCTCTTTGCACCTTTGATATGAATACTTGAAAAGTAAGTACGACTTATTTTGAGACTATGAAATATCAATAAAGTCTGTTGCTTCAAACTATATTTAAGAAATACTAGTTTCTCGGACTATTGGAGATGGTAAGCCTGCTTAAGGTTTAAGTAGAGTGGCTTTAAATGGAGCACTACACCCCACTGTACAAAATGCGGTACTCATTAATAAGTAAGTACACACACTACCACATTTGTCAAAAAGTACTATTAATGTTGCATATTAAAGAAGAGTGAAGCAATGACGTATGTTCAAAATATTTCCCTTAATCATTTACCCCCATTCAAAGAATCTTTCAAACAGCATATTTTTTCTACTTCCGTAAATGAGTGAGAGAGCCATCGTGCGATAAAATTCCCAAGTGCGAAAATTCGGGGTGACCCTGNAAAATTCCCAAGTGCGAAAATTCGGGGTGACCCTGCCGGGAATCGAACCCGCTTCGCCTTGGTGGGAGACGAGTAGTCTAACCACTACACCACCACGGTCCCACTTACGTAAATATTTAAAGATAAATTTATATAAGTTTATTTTATGAAAATTAAAGCGTATTACAATTTTGAATGCTTCAGAGAGTACATTTTGCAAGAACACCTTCGTAACGTAGGACAATCGTAATAATTACTCTGATTGTAACAAAACATGCTTACAAATACTTTAATAATAGATTTTAGGAACGAGAGCCATCATTTTACAACGTAAATAAACGTACATAAAATGAATTATTAACAATGATTTTTAATGACAGTGCCAATATTTTCTTACCCACTACCATTGTAATTATTACGACTGTCANTATGAAAATTAAAGCGTATTACAATTTTGAATGCTTCAGAGAGTACATTTTGCAAGAACACCTTCGTAACGTAGGGCGATCGTAATAATTACTCTGATTGTAACAAAACATGCTTACAAATACTTTAATAATAGATTTTAGGAACGAGAGCCATCATTTTACAACGTAAATAAACGTACATAAAAAGAATTATTAACAATGATTTTTAATGACAGTGCCAATATTTTCTTACCCACTACCATTGTAATTATTACGACTGTCANGAATTATTAACAATGATTTTTAATGACAGTGCCAATATTTTCTTACCCACTACCATTGTAATTATTACGACTGTCATAATAGAAGAAGGACATAAGCAAAATGTGCTGTGTGGATAACCCGGAATAGAAATAGGCTTAAATATTAATTAAAAATGAACACGATACTTTTATTTCATACATTATAATAACTAACTTATAAAACAAATTATTTTACAATGATACGGAATAAATTAATTCTTCTTTCTCACGCAAAATAAATCGTACTTTTTTGAATACTTTGGTAATGTGTGTACTACTTCATAATGGATTGTGCATCTTGTGCCGTCGTGTGCAGTTCTCCACTGTAAGTAACACTACTTCTACCACAAACAGGATTACGTCATACTTATTTCAAGTATTGCTCATATGAACTCAGTTTTTAGTGTTGCAAATTTACAGCAAACCTCATTTACGCTGGAGTTAGTAGAAGCGAACTTGTGCGTTCTATCATCAACGAACCGAGCGTTCTGACGGGAGTGAGAACGGTACTCGAGAATGAACAAGTATCCTTCATCCATGTTCGATAAAGAAACCCAAGCGTAAGCGACCACTAGGCAAGCAACAGCCAGAAACATCGGAACACCAAAGGATATGCGTTTCCGCTTCATTAAATAAAGATGAGTTAGACCAATTATTCGTCTTCTGCGCATGTACCCAAAATTGACCTGCCCCAAACGAACACAACTTTCAAAGTCACATGGTCAACAATGATGAAAGTGTTTGTTTGTATCTCAATATTGAAAAGACAAGCCCTTTTATATGTACAACGTGCTCTTACCAATTTGAATTTAATCAAACCGCATTACAAATTGGCTAGTGAAAGTATGCAAACATTTAAAAACACTTGTTTACTAATCAGTGTTCTAACATCAAATCCAACCCACGCCGTTTTTGCAAGTTGTGTTGGCAGAAAATCAGTAAAATGTTGGGACACGGAGACTAATTGTGTACAGCCAGCGAGGTAGGTCTTCCTATCTTTAGTCTATCATTCTCTCATGTTCGGTGTTCGCACCTCTATTACACCGGGGAGAGCAGCTCCGGACCAAACAGGAGCGACGGTAAGAAACAAGTGCGAACGGTTCGCTCATTATCATTCACGCATGTGTTTGCTCCAGTGTAGATGGGGCTTTAGAAGCACATGTCTTTTCTCCAATAACCAAGGAATGGTGGGGGGTGGGGGAAGTAAAATGAAGAAGGAATGAGGTAGTGTGAGGTGGGAGCTGCTCCCGAACTCGAAGACAGGCAGGTGATGGATACTGCAGGCCGGTACAGGGATCCCGGAATCGCGCTGGACCCGCCACCCATATTTCAGAACACTGGGGAAACTTATAGCTCCGCGGTTGGCGGCCGTGGCTAGGCTCCTCTCTGTCCCTGCTTCAACAACATGATTCTGAGTTATGTCGGCGGGTAATGGGGGCAAAGCCCGCCCGCGGCCGCTCCTCCTCAAAGGTTCCTTTCGCAATAATAAAAGTTTTCCTCTCGCCCCTAACAGTAGGCAAAATGCAATTTTCACACACACACACACACACACACAACCTACCCCCTTCCCTATTCCACCAAAAAACAGATATATTATTCGCACTTATTATAAGTAAACCCTATGGACGATGTCTATTACAGAAAGTTATTTCTCAAGGTAAAAATACACCAGCCGTATTCCTTTTTTTATACTACTGTATGTGGAAACAATAAAATATGCCACTTCCTTAGTTCTTTATAAACAACTAATGAGATATAAAAAATACTTGTCATTAGAAGTCTTTATGCTTTGCAATTAGAGTTTGTTCATTACTGTTTCAAGATTCTAAATAAGTAATTTCGAAAAGGTATGCACTCCTCATGGCTTCCTACATTAATTTACTAAGCAAACGTAAGACTGTGATATAAGTAAAAATAAACATTGCTGGTTTTTGATAATTTTTTTTTCCAATGACAATTATCTGGTGAAAAACTTATGTTTATTGTTCAAAAATGGAATAGAGTACGCAGGAGAAACAATAATTATCCAGAATAGCCTTTGAGTTGCGTTTTTGTGTTTTGGCTGTAAATACGTACATTATCTGCTAAAAATACGCACGTCTGTTGCGATATGGTTTTCTGGTGAACATCATACCTTAACGAGCCTATAGGGGCGTAACAAGAGTTATGTAATAGAAACTATAAAAAAGGGGTTTATTTAACAATAACGCTGTACAATATTATTTCAATATAAATATGACTGAATATAAACGGGGGAGCTATACAAATATACCAAAATATTAAATTATAAAGATTTAACCAGCCACATTCTGAGTAAAGTCTAATTGCAGAGTCCCCACCATGTTGATGATTCTGGAAACTGATTAATACAGTGTAAATCAACGGCCGGACACACCCATCGTCAGTGGTCTTCGTTCCATTAGCCCGATGACAAAAGACATAGTCCACAGGCTACACTGCCCTATATCGGCTGCGTAATGTACTGCGAATAAGTTTTTACGACAGTCAAAGACTAGCCGATATCAGTAATCTGCACACCATACGAATAACCATTGCTTATTAATGTCCCTAACTTAATCACTCAAAGTTACCACGATAAAACGTAGTTATTTCTTACTCCTGTAGCATAGAATTTTTTTTTGTAAAGGAAGAAAGTTTCTTTGACTAAAAAACACATGAAATGCAGATATTTTCTGTTTACATTTCACTGCCAATGCTTAACAGGTACGAGATTCGTGTCCTCCTATTACTGCATCTTCTGTAAAAAGTAACAACTTCTTTAGAATTATGAGGTTCACTTTACCAAACATTTGCTACGTTTGTGAAATGAACATTCTAAGAAAATATATTACCACATCATGGGACAACGATCTGTTCACCAATGATTTTGGCCTGGCTTTAGATGCGAATAATTCCCTTAGAACACAGCCAGATTCAGCTGTACGATGAGAAGGGAGGGGTGAGGTTAGAAATTCTCGCAGCAAGGAGAAAGCAGTCCGAGTTCTGTGAAGAGGCCTACCAGTGTGTCGAAGTGCTGGGAAACCATACAAGGATGCAGGAGGAACGAGAGCTGCTGGGAAATATGGAAGCGACCTTGTGTACACCCCTGAAAACCACTTCCGGTGAGCCTACCCACCCCTGCACTTGCCAGGGCTGCTGACTTTTAAAAGCTCAGATCTGCACTACCCTGAGAGCTTGCCTCACCCCACCCCCTCGTAGAATGCAACCATTAACCCTAGCCAAAATAATTTTACATGACAGTAGGGAGGTGGTATGGTCCCGCACCCTTCCACGATTCTTAGCATCCATACATTTTACGGTGAGGAATGAAATTTTAAGTATAAGGTCCGGAAAATAAATAAGTTTCCAAAACACTCCAATTCTGCGATTTTGCTAGGGGTAAAACAATCAACAATAAATACTAAGCAGGGACGACTCATTCTGTATCTGGATAACACCTGTTTATAATCATTCCTGACAGTGACCCCTCACAATCATATGCAACGATCCCACACATAAGTGGTTCTGAGCCCATAGCAACTCGGACTCCCCTCGTCACTGTCATTTGTTTGTACGTGTTTACTGTAACAGATATGGTCAAGTGTGAGAGAAGTGGCGGGAAACTTAACTTCCCTATAATAAAATACTAAAATAAAAGAAACAATAATCATGCGATTTGAAACTCGAACTCTCATCTCCTTAACTGATGAAATGTTGAAAAGGCCTGGAAAGATAGGTCACAGATCAACATCCAGGTATTGATTAGATTAGAAAAACCAATTCAGTGCCTATGCTATTAGTGCTGCTGAGCACCTAACATTGTAACCCTGTCTCCGGCTTAAAATTACGAAATTACTGTACGTAGAAATATATGGATGTAAGTCTGAGACAGCGCGTTTTAAAGTGATACTTCCGTCCATCCATGAGGAATTCTGTTACTCAACCTTCATTTCGATGACAACGAAGATGTTAGTGTGACTTACTTTCACAAGAATATCACTACAAGTCACACATAGCAATAATAATAATATATACGAGGAAGTACCTGTGCATATGAGTAAATGTGTTTCCACATAGCTGTACGTGTGTGTATCATACAAGGTAAACATGACATACATGATGATGTTACGGAATATGTATACGTTGCGAACCTGTTTAATTTTATGAGATACTGGAAGTATAAATAACTTGGTACTATTATCATTTTTTTCTTATTCAGACCCAGAAAGTTTGCATAAAATGCAGGGGTTTGTGCTACGAGCTGATGGCACTCAGTGATTCCTAACACTCCTATTCTTATATTATTTCATACTATTTTTTTTCCAGATCATACAGGTAAATACAAATGCCTTTGCATAACATATTCTAAAAGTCATGATATTTTTCGTCGCTGATATTATTTCTGAAATAAATTTAATGTTTTCAATGTTGAGGGAAGGCGTTCGTACCCGAGTTATGCAACAATTTCAAAGAAGAGTTAAAACTGTAAATATATTTTGTACTGTGGCGTAAAATTCTAAATTCTGGAAATAATGAAACATGTATGAACAAACAACGAAGTGAAACAAGAGGGTGGTAGGCAGAATGAATAACTGGGGGAAAAAAAAATAAAATAAAAAAAATTGGAATCTCAGCTCGGCGGGATGGGAATTACCGGGCATCACATCGATTTACAAGCAGTGAACAAGTGCTTGTGGGGATTTGCTCTTGTAGCAGTTCCCCTTGCTCCACTGGAATGCAAGGAACACCCTGGAGGATACACGTTGGCTAATGCAAACCAAATTGGAATGTGAATACGAGATGTCCATTAAGAGTGTTTTGAACCGTTGGAAACCCGACAGCCAGCGAAGCCGCAACATCTGTTGTGGTCAGTAGAATCACGCCGAAAAACGGTTTGAGGGATAAAAAAATTAAATAGCCGTAGCAGATACGTTTTATAATCGCGCAAAAAATAATGCACATGCTAATTTATTTACGATGTATAAAAACATGTTAATTCGACGCAAATGCCAAACCACTAAAAAAAATACATTCGGCAGTTTTGGAAACGTATATGTGCTTCACACTTTTAATTCTAATAAGTACTCACGAAAGAAACTTCCAAACACAAAGCTTTATTTTATTCAAAAATTTTACAAAATCGAAAACAGAGTGTTATATCTCTAACAGATCATCCGATATAATCAGTGTTACCAATTACACTGCTAATTTCGTTATGCCGAGCAAAATTGTAGCGCTGAATCGAATCAATTATTTTGGTGACAAAGTATTTTTTCAACCGAAATTATTTCCGGCCAGACAAATCTTCATCATATAAAGGTGGGAGGGGGTAAAGAATGGGGGTGGCAGGCAGGTTCAACACGCCCCCCCTCCACCAAACGCGAAGGACGCAATAAAAGAATAAAGAAATATAGCTTGTTATCAGTGAAATGAGAAATTAGGTAAATAAACCGGTACAGTAAAAAGCAGTAAAAATAAGTAAAATGAAATATGTAAAATAAAACACATATGTAGGTGTCCACAACTACTGTTTTTCTTAATATGAAAATATATTACAGGCGCTGTTTTATCAATGATCACCCCTTCCCCAACCCAGATAAATTTCTGCCTGTGCGCCACTGGGGAATGGGTAGAAGTTTCTGAAGGCCGAGTAACGGAAGGTGATACGCTCATAATGCGAGGAGGCCGAAGCGGTGACGCCTGACACCCGACATTCAGCACTTAACTTATCAGCTTCGGACCTAAGTCCACTGCAATTTTGGAAGTCCTGCCGTCTTTGGATTTTTTTATACGAAACCGTGCGACCAACTGTGTACTATCGAATTCATCACAGTTTGCAGTGATATAGTTTGTTTACGGTAAACTGAGCACTTTTGAAAGCCCTGCTTAAGATCTACTTGTATTCGCGTTGCAAAAACTTCCACGTTAAGTGAAATTAACGTTGCCACGGCCTGATTACTTTATTCGTGCGCCGTTTAGGGAAACTGTGAAATATTTAATTTTGTAATTCTTTCGCAAATCTTTTATATACTTATATGCATTAAAACAGAAAGCAAAAGAACTAACGTTAGTATTCGCACAAATTAACTTAACACTTTCAATTCAACGTGAAAACATGGAACTACTTAGCCCTCTGTCGGTACCAACATTGTTTGGCGCATGGCTGTCGGTGTGCCAGTTAAAATATACGCAGGTAGCAGAAATTGAATTGTACATAAAAAAGAAATTGAAGTGCATGTAAGTATTTATAAAATAACGATTTGGGCGCAACCCGCTTTTAAATGCTTATGGTTTAAAATGAACCATACATTTTCAACCCCCTTTTAAATGCTAAAGAGTTAAAAATAACCATACTTTTTTTTATTTAAGGTAATGAAAATGTATACTTAGAATGCGTTCGTGAAATCAATAAAAAAAATATAATAAATGAATATGAATTCAGATGAAAATATACTGATGTCTAATTATACGAAGACGACCATGGCAATGAAAAAGGCTAATGCAACTGGTAATGTTTGGAACGAATATATATTAAAGCGTGATGTTTTTATGAATAGAAATAAGAAGAATCCTCAACAACCATTTGTCAAGTGTGTGGATTGTAACCACTATTACAAACCATCTCTAATAAAAAGTCATTTGAGAAGTAGATTACACAAAGGTCTTTCACCAGTGCAAGAACCTACAAATGCATGGGAAGTTTTTAAAATACCGCAAAGGCATATATCAAAACAGAAGTTACCAAGAGATAAGCAAGTTCAATGTGGGGCTTGTAACCACTATTACAAACCATCTCTCATAAAAAGTCACTTGAGGAGCAAAGTACACAAATACACACTCAGATTCAGTGTAGAAGAAACTGAAACAGCATTTAAAAGTAGGATCAAAACTTATGCTGTAAAGAATGTGAATGCATACAAAGACCCGAATCATTTTCTAAACGATATAAAAGGAGCTGTCACCAACATAATTAATAAACATTTAAAATCAATGGACCTCAAAGTGAACATGAAACTTTTCGCGGAGTACAAAAGAGGAACTGGTGACAATATCGAATATGTAGAAAGCTCTTTTAAAACCAAGAACGAAATTATACTTAAATCAACTAATCTAGAAAAATATTATACCGATAGCACACTAAAAATCATAGCTGGGTGCATTTGTAGGAAAGGGCTCTCAGTGGGTGCTCAATAGGATATTCAAACTACAGGTGCGAATAAATAAATATGTTCCACTTAAGGGTAGCTCTTATGTTGATCTTCCAGAAAAAATCAAGGCCAAGTAAGCAGTAATTAATGTAAAGAACAGTGATCAAAAATGCTTTTTGTGGTCTATTCTATCCGCACTACATCCAGCACAAAAGGATCCCCAACGAGTGACTAAGTATTTGTATCATGAACATGAGTTTGACGAAGCACTTACGGGTCTGGAATTTCCTATGAAATTAGATAGCATACCAACCTTTGAGAAAAGAAGCGGGTTATCAATTAATGTATTTGTATATGAAGAAAAAGAAAACAAGGACAACAAAGAATATATAATCTATCCACTAAAAATAACAAAAATAAGGTGGATAACCATATTAACCTAATCTATATCAAAGCTGAAAAGAATGACCACTACTGCTGGATAAAAAGTTTTTCGAGACTTATTGCATCACAGGTGACAAGATATGGCCATAAAATATACATATGTAATAGATGCTTGCAACGCTTCTACTCTGAAAGCAAGCTAAATGTTCACGAAGAAGACTGTCGAGATCATGACGGAGTTAGAGTCGAACTTCAACATAAAGGAAATGACGTACTAATATTCAAGAACAAAAATCATTCTTTGAGAGTCCCTTTTGTGATATATGCCGATATTGAGTGTTTGTTAACTAAAATCGAAACTTGCCAACCAAATCCCGACGACTCCTACACGAAGCCGTACCAAAAACACGAGTCTATTAGTTTCAGTTACTATATAAAATATGAACATGAATACTACAAATCACCAGTAACTTATGAAGGATCTGATGCATCTAGGGTATTCGTCAAGATGTTAATGGAGGAAGCAAAGGCAATAGGAGATGTCTACAAAAATGAAAAACCAATGATTCCCTAGACCAAGAAAGAACAAATTGGTTATGATACAGCCACCCATTGCCATATATGTGAAAAGACTTTGGATGGAGACTCTGTGAGAGACCATGACCACCTTACAGGTAAATTTAGAGGAGCCGCACACAAAGATTGTAACTTATCCTATAGAAATCCATGTTTTGTTCCTGTGTTTATACACAATCTATCTGGATATGACACACATTTATTTGTAAAGGAGCTGGGCATCGATGAAAATAAAATTTACCTAATTCCTAACAATGAGGAAAAATATACTTCTTTCACTAAACATGTATGTGAGGGCGTAAATCTAAGATTTATTGACTCATTTAAATTTATGGCTAGCAGCATCGATAAGCTCTCTAGCAATCTTTCCAGAAGTCAATTCCGGGAAACGAGTAAGCATTTTTCCAATGAACTTCTAGATCTTGTTACAATGACTACATGGATAGTGTTGAAAAATTTTGTGAGACATCACTACCTAATAAGGATGCATTTTAGAACAAACTCAACAAATGTGATATTACAGATGAAGACTACGAGTTTGCAAAAAAAGTGTGGAAAACTTTCAACGCCAAATCCTTAGGAGAGTATACTCAGTTGTATAACAAAACAGATGTATTGATATTGGCTGATATTATAGAAAACTTTAGAGACGTATGTCTCAAAACATATAAACTGGATCCTGCATGGTATTTCACAGCACCAGGGCTAGCGTGGGATGCAATGCTCAAATATACTAAAACAGAACTAGAACTACTAACGGATTACATGATTTTGATGATTGAAAAAGGAATTCGTGGTGGAATATCACAATGTTGCAAGAGGTATGCCAAAGCAAATAATAAATACATGAATGATTATGATGCCAAAGTTGAAGCCTCTTATCTGGCATACCTGGATGCCAATAACTTATATGGATGGGCTATGAGTCAGTATTTACCTTACGGCGGGTTTAAGTGGAGAAATACAAAAATAGATGTGACAAAAATTCGAGATGATGCCACAAAAGGCTATATATTGGAAGTTGATTTGGAGTATCCGCATGAACTACACGACCTCCACAAAGATCTACCACTGGCTCCAGAGAACAGAATACGTGAAGGTTCGGAAATGCTTAAATTATTAACTACCATATATCGCAAAGAAAGATATGTACTGCACTATGTAAATCTTAAGCAATATCTGTCCTTCGGAATGAAGTTGAAGAATATCCATAGAGTTCTGGAGTTTGACCAATCAGACTGGCTCAAGTCCTATATTGATCTAAACACAAATATGCGAACGAAGGCATCTAATGATTTTGAAAAGGACTTCTATAAACTAATGAACAACTCTGTATTCGGTAAAACAATGGAGAACATTAGAAACAGAGTGGATATACGGTTGTGCACAAGCAGCAAGCAAGTGGATAAATTAGTGGCTAAACCAAATTTTAAAGATAGAAAAATATTTACTGACTCTTTGGTCGCAGTTCACATGAATAAAACAAAGCTGTGCTTTAACAAACCCATTTATGTTGGAATGAGCATACTTGACTTGTCAAAGACCTTAATGTACGATTTTCACTATAATGTGATGAAACCAAAGTATGGGGAAAATATTGAACTGTGCTATCAAGATACTGACTCATACATATATTGTATAAAAAGGCCAGACTTCTACAGTGACATGAAAGAAATGATCAATAATTTTGATACCAGTGATTATCCAAAAATTAAAAGATATAACATGCCACAAATAAATAAGAAAATTATAGGCAAAATGAAAGATGAATGTAATGGAAAAATAATGGAAGAATTTATTGGTTTAAGAGCCAAAATGTATGCCTTAAATGTGGAAGGTGATGTAAAGAAAAGAGCAAAGGGTGTGAAAAATACTGTAGTCAGGAATGAGATAAGTTTTGATGACTACAAAAAGTGCTTGTTTGGAAAAGAAGTGGTGTACAAAAGTATGAATCTCATAAGAAGTAATAAACATGAAGTGTTTACAATAGAGTTGAGAAAAAAAGCATTAAGTTCTGAAGATGACAAAAGATTTATTCTTAAAGATGGTATTAATACATTACCATGGCCACACTACAAAATTGAAAAGGAGTGGGACTATAAAATAGATATATTTTTTAATATATAATAAATGAATTCCTGTATGATTGTCGTCTTAATTTTAATAACCTCTAGCAGAGGTGAAAATCAAACACTTTCCACAATAAAATATTTAAATGATTTTGGATACTTGAAAGTATCCGACAAAGATATTACACATGTAAATTCTTCAATAGTTTCAAATGCTCTCCGACTTTTCCAAGAGTACCATAACATAACAATTAGTGGTGAAATAAGTAAGGAAACACTGACACTAATCAGGGCTCCTAGATGTGGGGTACCAGATGATGTATTTGACTTTACTACATCTATTACCAAATGGACAACGAAAGTAATAAAATGGCATTATGTTTTAGCCAGTCAAGATATACAACAACTAACTCAAGAAGCGTTTCATATGTGGGCCAAACATACTGACATTACGTTTAAACACGATACCCAAAATCCACACATAATAATATCAAACAAACGAGGTAACCATACATTTCAAAAGTCTCGACATGTATGTAACAGCAAATTTGATGGGAGAGTAGGAGTGCTGGCTCATGCTTTTTTTCCGTCATCAGATAACTCGCCTGTTGAAATTCACATTGATGCTGAAGAAGACTGGTATCTTAAAAAAGACACCAAATCCCAAGGCAAAAAAAGTCTTTTCATTGTGCTATTACATGAAATAGGGCATGCCTTAGGAATATATCATTCAAATGTCTACAAGTCTGTTATGTATCCAGTTTATGTCTCATATCGACTAGCATTACAAACTGACGATATTTTGGCAATACGGAGTCTTTATGGTAAACCTAAAAGACCTGCACATTCGTTACCACCTCCTAAACCAAACATATTACCCCCTACAAAAGAGGTAGATTTGTGTGACTTGAAAAACATCAACACATTTTTGATAGTCAACCAAGTGATGTATATTTTTTACAGAAAGTATGTTTGGACTTATGACATAGTAGATAAAATAGTTAGTAAACCACAGCTTATCACTGACTGGCTGTTGTTATTACCTTATAATTTTGAAGGCTTTACCTCGATTTATCAGAGGCCTTCAGGAGAAATTCTAATGTTTATAGAGTCAAATGTATATATATTTGAATATCCTAGTCTGCAACTCGTGTCTGGTTATCCAAAGGTTATTAATGAATTGGGGTTGTCTCAAAATTCCAAAATTAAAGCAGTTGTAAACACCTACTCTGGCCGCACTTTTGTATTTTACGATGAAATGTATTTTATGGAACTGGATGAGTGCTTATACAGGGCTAAATATTTCGACTTAATTTCAAAGAAATTTCCAGGCTTGCCACTTGCCTTTAGATACACCAATGGATTTTTATACTTCTTCAAGAACACAACCTACTATGAATTCAGCGAGTTTACGAACATGTTGGACAGAGCTACCAGATTTGATCTTTCAATGTTCAATGTAAAGTGTCCTACATTACCATCGTCATATTCAGATATTCTTAATCAGTTCAAAAAGCTAGTGCTGCAAATGGAGACAGTCTCCGTACATTAAATTTTACTTAAATTTGATTATATTTTTAATGGGAAGAAACCCATTAAAAAAAATGTCTTTGAGGTGTTTAGAAAAAAGGTGCCAAAAATAAATGTTAAAATAAGAGTATTTAGAAAAAAAAATTATTGTGGGTGTCATATTTTGTTTTTAATTATTGAATCTTTAATATAAAGGTTTTTAATGGGAAATGACCCATTAAAAATTAATAACCATACATGTTTGGGCACTAGTTAGCTTCAGTGATTCTTTCACTTTTAACATCATAAATTAGGTTTCTTTGGCTTATTAGCACCACATTGCAAATAGTTGTAGCTTCGATTGGCTTATTAAAATCAACTGTAAGTTTCAGATTAGTTCTGATCCTTTAAAATAGAGGTTTTTTGTAAGAACAATCAATAATATACAATGGTCTCCTAGAAACAAATGCATCGGGGTTATAATATAGTTCATTGTTACGGTAAGGAGTATCTAGCTTAGTCTTTGAATTTCTAAAATCATTGTAGGCAATGTACATCTTATCGAAAATTTTATCCTCGATATCCAGGTTCCAATTCTCTTTAGGGAACACTTCATTCCTTCCATTCTTAATAGAAATATTTTTAACATGACTATGGTCAAAAATTGAACCATGTTTGTCTTGATCAGCATTTTCTTTTCTGTTTAGCTGAAAGCCAACAATGACAAAGTCAGGCATATCGAATTGGATTGAGTTGAACTGATCCTTTATACCAAACTGAAATGAGTTTGCACCAGTAAGTACAGGTTTTTCAAGACATTGCCAATAATTGAAACCGATGGAAATTTTGTGTTGTTTTTTGTATAGTTTTGCTTTAATATCGTCTCCATAATTAGGCTCGTATTCAACAATTGGCCACAGGATTCCCATTTTCTCAATAACAATTTTACCAGCATCTGGAATAATATCAGCAGCTCCATTTTGTGTTTTAGGCCTTCTGTAAATAGAAACATCATCATGAGAATTTCGAATGAATGTAATCTTGTACCCGCCTTTCCAGAATATTTCATTACAATCCCTCATAAACCCAAACAAATATCTTAATGGATAGACAAGTTCATTATATCCATCTGCCTTAAAATATTTGCCTTTTTCTACCCCTGCTAGTTGCAAGTACGATGATTCCGATTCTGAGCTAAGCAATGCATGCATCATAGTCGAAGTGATGCCAGGATTGTCAATACTTTCAATTATATTGCCATGCTTAGAGATCTCTACTCTTGAGAACTGGAATGGGAAGAAATTCTCACAAAGGTCAATAGTTGAAGTTTTTTCATAACCCGCATTTGTATCTCTTTTAGTTAGCTTATACTGTTGGTACACATAAGCCTCATTCGGATGTGTAAATGCATCGCCAACAGGAATATCAAACTCAATGCGCTTGTTGTATTCATTTAAATTGTTTTTTGTCTGGTCGTTCGTTGGAAACGACTGACGTTCATATCTTTAAATTTTTTGTATACTCATTTATTATATAGAAAAAAAAACATTTGGTTTTTTTAAACAACTACACTTTCCTTATCAACCCAAGAATTATGACTACTATCAAAACCCAACCATTTAACAAGCAGCTTATTTCCTTTCCTTTGTAAAACTTTCTCTACTAAGTAGTCTTGATCATACTGGGTCTTAAGCAGCTCTGGTTCGTAAAATATACCCTTGATGGACTCACTTTTCAAATCTTTTATTCTGTATGTTATGGGGTGCGTGTACAATACTTCACATACCTTAAATACTTCAGTGGACCAGTTTGGTGTATACCCCTTTTCAAACAGACCTTTACTTTTACTTATACAGACTTTATGTCCTATAGCAAACCGTGCTTTAGCCATTTTTCTTTCTCCACCATACATGTTGATTAGAATAGACCTTTCATTCTTAGCACTTACATTGGCAGGTTTCATCCTGATTGTGCTGTGAACAGTGTTATTGTATTCACTTATTAATTTAGGCAATATATCCACCAATTTATAGCTTTCCTGCATAGCAAATATCTTCCACATTTTCTCCTTCAATGTTCTATTAAATCTTTCTACGACACTGGCTTTCTTTCCACTATATGTTGAATAGTGTGTTATGTTGTTATTGACCATTAACGTCTTAAATTATTTATTGTAAAATTCTTTCCCTTCGTCTGTTTGTAAATGTATAGGACTGCGGCCATTCAAAATAGTTTTAAACGCTAAAGTAACATTTTCACCTGTTTTGTCTTTGACAGGTATTGTCCATGCATATTTGGAAAAAACATCAATCACAGTCAGCATATACTTAAACCCCTTGTTAGGTATGTGTATACCTTTTAATGACCCAGAGTCCATTTCAACCAAGTCAGCCTGCCAGAGATCGTCGATGCCGAAAGATAGAACAGCCCTCCTGGGGAAATTTTTTCGCATTGGTTTATGAATTTTATTTGCAATGTCGTATTTTATACTCCCACCAGTGAACATTGACTTATTGGCACCACAAAACTACAAACACATTTAATTCTTGCATTCTCTGCAAGTTCATATTAAACCTTATCACTTAGTGTATGCTTCCTACACTTGAGACAGTACACATTTAAGTTATCAATATTAATTATATTTAATAAATAAATTTATAAATAATAAATGATAACCGAAGAACACGCTAAATTGAATATAGAGACGATAACAACTAATTGAAAAGTTTAAAGCCTTCCGGAAACTACATAAAGAAGAGTATGATAAAAATAAAAGACAGGAATAACCTTTGATAGATGCGATAGAGAACTAGGGACAAAAAGTTGAGCACATAACAAACGAGAATAAGAACCTAATCAAGGAACTTGTTCCATTTGCTGTAAATAATTTGTACTACCCACGAACGCCTACGGAAACTACATTTGAGAGGAAACTGTTTGGTAAAGCAGACACCGGTGACGATGGCATTGAACGCTATGACGATGGCGTTGAACGCTATGACGATGGCATTGAGGTGTTGGAGCATTTGAAAACCGATATTGTACCGTTAACTAACTATAGAACAACATTTATTGGAGAGAAAGTGACTGAATTTTTAAATAACTGCGATCATGTTTTTGGACTAAGGCCTGAAGGAAGCAAAAGGTATATTGGCGATAGTGAAGTAATATTCAACAATGACCGACTTACTGTAAAAGATCGAACATACATTGGAACTGATGGTTTGCTGAAACTGCTAACTCGTAAGGATGTATCAGAAAGTGACTACACTGCAACCGACTACCATAACTATAGTCATATCCTAACAGATACAAATGCAGTTTTTCAAAAGAATGACCCCAACTCGGGAACACCAAAATCAAGCAAGGGCGATAAATGGAAAACTATCGTTAGACCAGTGTACGACATGATAAAGAAAAACTGTTACTCTCCTCGTACAGGAACATGTATAAACATGTATACAGGCTATCCCAAAGAATATATATGGATGGATGATGTTAGGAAGCTCATTGATAGGCTTCTTGTTATTTATGGCGAAGAGAATGCTGGAAATGATAACTATTACAATGAGAAGGTTGGAATAATGGATATGCTCAACATCAAGTTTAGTGACTTTGTTGTGAATAATCCAAAAGGTATACCATACCTGATACGAATGTTGAACACAATACCCCCTTCTTTCTGGGAGTCGGAGCATCATGGAAAAGGATTACTCAATGACATAATAAATTCTCTACCTTTTGAGTTGCATGCACCAGGTTATAAATTCCTAGGCCCAGGTACCAGACTAAAATAAATACTTGAGAGAGGTGATAAACCTGTTAATCCTTTAGATGAAGCTGCAATGGAGCATGATATAGCTTATCATCANAAATACTTGAGAGAGGTGATAAACCTGTTAATCCTTTAGATGAAGCTGCAATGGAGCATGATATAGCTTATCATCACTATAAAGATCTATCTGAAAGACACATAGCTGATAAGGAATTAGAAAAAAAGGCATTCAAAAGATTGTTAAGTCCAGATGCTGATCTCAATGAGAGATTGTGGGCTGGTGTTACTGGATCTGCGATGCATATTAAACGTAAGCTGGGCTGGGGAATTAAAATAAAATTTTAAAATATTAGGTATAATAAATTAAAGTAAAAAACATCGCATTTCAAATTTCTAGCGAGGAGTTGGACGGTTTGAATATTGATTCTTTCCTGACAAAAGACCAACTGGAACGCAAAAACAAGAAATTGAAGGAAGGCAAAAGTATGAATATCACAATCACAACTCCACAACTTAAGAAAATGTCTAAGGAAATTAAGAATGGAAATGGTTTGACATCTCACAAGGGTAGATTCTTACCTCTGATTTTTGCAGCATTGGGAGCTCTAGGGGCATTGGCAGGAGGTGCTTCATCTATCGCTACATCCGTAATTAATGCCAAGAAGAGAAACAAGAAATTGGAAGAACTACATAGACATAATTTAGCAGTGGAAAAACAAGGTAAGGGTGTGAAGAATGAAAAAAAAAAGTAGTAACTCCACTCAGTAACTTTGATTTTAATAAAATGGTTAAAAAATTTAACAATAAACATTTTCGAGGTGTATTTATGATTGATAAGCTACCTAACATGCTGCTGGATAAGTAATGTGGGATTGTTAACCTAGATGTTAAAAAAAAACACTGGAACATACTGGGTATGCTACTGGAAAGAATCCAATAAAAAATATTTTTTCGACTCATTTGGAGGAGATCCACCCCGGGAATTTATTGCGTATCTGGGGTAATATTATTTATAACGATAGCAGAATTAAAAATTTCCACCATGTAATTTGTGGCCATTTGTGTGTTATTGTGCTAAATCCCTTTTCACATAATTTTAAATTTTCAAAAATTATTTTACTATTAATAAACGATGTATATATATGTGGAAATGCCTTAATGACCTCTTGGATTGAAGATCAAATTAAAGAACACCGGGATAATGATACAACTACTGAGAAAATCAATCCTAATGATTTTGTTTCACACCCACAGTTTAGTGACTTTATAACCACACTGGCAAGAAATAAAAGATCCTTGGATAAAGCCTTTCTTACCTACTTGGAANCAAGAAATAAAAGATCCTTGGATAAAGCCTTTCTTACCTACTTGGAAGAATATAATAATATAGATTTTGAAAACAAAAAGCTTAGAAACGTGGGATATCCTATCGCTCCTAATGATGCGGTCAATTTAGAGTACTATCAGTCCAACAGAATTGAAATTATTCGTTTAGTCGGGAAATACANTTGAACACAATACCCCCTTCTTTCTGGGAGTCGGAGCATCATGGAAAAGGATTACTCAATGACATAATAAATTTTACTACCTTTTGAGTTGCATGCACCAGGCTATAAATTCCTAGGCCCAGGTACCAGACTAAAAGAAATACTTGAGAGAGGTGATAAACCTGTTAATCCTTTAGATGAAGCTGCAATGGAGCATGATATAGCTTATCATCACCATAAAGATCTAGCTGAAAGACATGTAGCTGATAAGGAACTAGAAAAAAAGGCATTCAAAAGATTGTTAAGTCCAGATGCTGATCTCAATGAGAGATTGTGGGCTGGTGTTACTGGATTTGCTATGCATATTAAATGTAAGCTGGGCTGGGGAATTAAAATAAAATTTTAAAATATTAGGTATAATAAATTAAAGTAAAAAACATTGCATTTCAAGTTTCTAGCGAGGAGCTGGAGGGTTTGAATATTGATTCTTTCCTGACGAAAGACCAACTGGAACGCAAAAACAAGAAATTGAAGGAAGGCAAAAGTATGACTATCACAATCACAACTCCACAACTTAAGAAAATGTCTAAGGAAATGAAGACTGGAAATGGTTTGACATCTCACAAGGGTGGATTTTTACCTTTGATTTTTGCAGCATTGGGAGCTCTAGGGGCATTGGCAGGAGGTGCTTCATCTATCGCTACATCCATAATTAATGCCAAGAAGAGAAACAAGAAATTGGAAGAACTACATAGACATAATTTAGCAGTGGAAAAACAAGGTAAGGGTGTGAAGAATGAAAAAAAAAGTAGTAACTCCACTCAGTAACTTTGATATTAATAAAATGGTTAAAAAATTAAACAATAAACATTTTCGAGGTGTATTTATGATTGATAAGCTACCTAACATGCTGCTTGATAAGTAATGTGGGATTGTTAACCTAGATGTTTAAAAAACACTGGAACATACTGGGTATGCTACTGGAAAGAATCCAATAAAAAATATTTTTTCGACTCATTTGGAGGAGATCCACCCCGGGAATTTATTGCGTATCTGGGGTAATATTATTTATAACGATAGCAGAATTAAAAATTTCCACCATGTAATTTGTGGCCATTTGTGTGTTATTGTGCTAAATCACTTTTCACATAATTTTAAATTTTCAAAAATTATTTTACTATTAATAAACGATGTATATATATGTGGAAATGCATTAATGACCTCTTGGATTGAAGATCAAATTAAAGAACACCGGGATAATGATACAACTACTGAGAAGATCAATCCTAATGATTTTGTTTCCCACCCACAGTTCAGTGACTTTATAACCACACTGACAAGAAATAAAAGATCCTTGGATAAAGCCTTTCTTACCTACTTGGAAGAAGATAATAATATAGATTTTGAAAACAAAAGGCTTAGAAATGTGGGAAATCCTATTGCTCCTAATGATGCGGTCAATTTAGAGTACTATCAGTCCAACAGAATTGAAATTATTCGTTTAGTCGGGAAATACAGTTCAAAGGACAAATTATTTTACCTGGGTAATAATCAAACACAATACCTTTTTATGAGAAGTGGAAGAGTAAATGAGATAATAATGAAACCAGAGGATTATAAAGGAATGATCAAATTATTCCATAATTTCAAAT
The DNA here is from genome assembly GCA_002778355.1 of Clitarchus hookeri. Taxonomy (NCBI): domain Eukaryota; kingdom Metazoa; phylum Arthropoda; class Insecta; order Phasmatodea; family Phasmatidae; genus Clitarchus; species Clitarchus hookeri. The sequence goes on from NQII01007466.1 coordinate 67,307, forward strand.
TATGGAATAATTTGAAAAGCATTAAAATATATAAATCATTCGATGTTTTGCCCGATGATAAGATATTTTTTAAAATGCCAAAAACATAAAGTTTATCTGAAGGCACCGTTGTGTTTTTTGAGATAGTTATGGTATATAAATACATTAAAAAAAAAGAGCAGAGTCTGTTAGTTCCATTAAAAGCAAAGAAAAATGTGTTAACAATCTAAGGATATAAAAAATTCTTTAATTTTATTACGATACTTACCATTATTCAACTTAAGAGTCGTATCTATTGTTACAAAACCATANAAAATTCTTTAATTTTATTACGATACTTACCATTATTCAACTTAAGAGTCGTATCTATTGTTACAAAACCATACTTTTTATCCCAACATTTTGAACAAGTCTCCCTAAATTTCTCAAATGGAATATCACCACCAACGAAATCACTATGATTANTAAATACATTTAAAAAAAAGAGCAGAGTCTGTTAGTTTTTAATGGAAATTTTTCCATTAAAAGCAAAGAAAAATGTGTTAACAATCTAAGGATTTAAAAAATTCTTTAATTTTATTACGATACTTACCATTATTCAACTTAAGAGTCGTATCTATTGTTACAAAACCATACTCTTTATCCCAACATTTTGAACAAGTCTCCTTAAATTTCTCAAATGGAATATCACCACCAACGAAATCACTATGATTATGTTTAAGATTTGTATCATCTTGTCTGAATATGCAAAGATAATTGGCATTGTCTCTTATAAGCTGTTTAGGCACTTTTGAGTATGTCTGTGATAAATAGAAGCAATCAAGGTCTTTGTGCTTACCGCGAATGAAGATATCTCTTACTTTGTACTGATTTTCACGTATGACATCATCAAAAACAACAACAGAGTAATTACAACATTCATCCACGGTAACCATTTCTTCATTTGTAGGGAAAAAGTATGCTATTGGTTCAGATATTGATTTTGCTGCTACCTCTGTATCTTCCTTTAAAGCAATATATGTGTTGGTTCAGACTTTTTGAACACACATATAAAGTACCAAAGTCCAACCATCCTGGTGAATATATAAAATCATCAATCATAAGTGTAGTTTTTCCACAATTACTAGGGCCCACTATCAAACATCTAATATTATTAGGCAATAATTCTCCATGTCGTTTTGTCAATACAGTTTTGTCTGGTATCCTTATTTTAATATGTTATTTCAATGTGTTTCATGTTTCTTGGATTGTTCATTTATTTAATAGATTTTTTTTTGTTGTAATAAATGAGTAAAGTATTCAAGCTATCAGATAACAAATCAGTGTTGAAAAAAAGACAGCATTATCCTTTAGAGATAGATGAGCACTCAGTGGCTTTAGTTGAGTTCTATACTGCATACCTAACACCTAACATTACCCCTGTGATAAATATACTCTATTTTAAAAACCTGGGTGGTATGGAAACATCAGTGGAAATTCCAGTTGGTCAATACAGTTTAAAAGATCTTGTAAAAACTATAAAGACAATTCCCCCATTTGAAGTAGTTCCAATGGGCAGGGGAGAAAATAATAGCATATCCCTAGAGCTGGATAAGACAACAAACAGGGTGAAAGTAAAATGTGTGTTTGATTTAGAGTTTGAAAATGGGGTTCTATAGGAGAACTTTTGGGTTTCACAGAAAATAAAATCCTGAAATCAAACGAGTTCCATTTTGGAAATACAATTCCAAAATTTGTTACCTTTGAAACAATAAATATACACTGTAATATAGCTAATGGTATGATATTAAGACAAGATGAATATAACCACAGAGAAACTAGCATAATTGCTACATTTAAACCAAGGACGACATTTGGATTTGGTGAAACAATCTTTTACGAGCCTGCCTATCCCTTGTTTTTTCCAGTGCAAACAACTCAAGTAAAGGAAATAATAGTTGAAATTAAGGATGACAAAGGTAAGTTAATAAATTTTGATTCATCAGAAAGAACTGTGGTCTTGGAGATGAGACTGTAGATATTAAAGGAAAAGGTATTTTAGGTTGGAAGTACTCATATAATAACTTTAATTGGTTAAAAATTACCATTAAAGTTTCATATTACAAAAATTTCGTTGATAAATGCTTTTGAATTGCATTATCTTTATCTGACTTCAATACACAGTGCTCGTTCTGTCGGTATAGACACAAGTTTTCCTCATAAGATCTCGCTCTGAATGCCGCGCTCGCGATCTGTGACGTAATATGTGAACCAGGAGGAAGTCAAGGTCAGTGTATACACAGTATGGACGTGATTCATTCGGCGCGACTCGCAATGTAACTTGTATGAAGAACCTCGCATAGTGTCTTGCCAGATAGCTCAGGGTAAGACATCCGACTCTTAGCGCAAGATTCGTGGGTTCAAATCCCGGGCTGAGTAGATAAATTTACAGTGTGGGTGTGAAGGCGCCCGCATACACACTGTATATTTATCAACCGAGTCGTTCCAAATTTGAGCTAATAAAATAAATGCTCGTACTCTTAGTAGATCTAGGAGTAGCAGATGCAACTATATGTTACCCCTTAAAGCCCAGCATAAATACTCTCTACAGTAGTCAGTATTGTATCAGACGTATAGCTGGGTAATCTCGGATGGCATAAGCGCCACACCATCTGAGAAGGAGTAATAGAACTTAGAAAAAAAAAAGTCCGGCCAAGAGGGGAAGTGTGGGAGTTCTCCGCAAAACGGAGTTTTGTTGGCATCAAAATTAGGCCATAATAATAATAAAAAAAAGTCCCCTGGCGAGTCATTATTTGATTGTAAACCTTTTGCAATATTTTCTTCTAAGATAATAAAGATGGACAGTGCAATGAAAGATTTAGAAAAAGAATGAGGTGTTTCACCTACTTTAATATTTCGAATTTGTAGGTGCATATCTTAACTTTTAATTAGACTATGTTGCACGGAGTCAGAGCGGTAATTGAGTTTTAATGGTTTAACAATCATTAAAACTTTATAGAGATATGAATACAGAAGAAAATATACTGATGCCCATTTTTTTATTTCACGAATGCATTCTAAGTATACATTTTCATTCCCTTAAATAAAAAAAGTATGGTTATATTTAATCCTTTAGCATTTAAAAGGGGGTTGAAAAAGAATGGTTATTTTTAACGCTTTAGCATTTAAAAGGGGGTTGAAAATGTATGGTTCATTTTAATCCAGTACATTTAAAAGCGGGTTGTGCCCAAATCGGCATTTTATAACTACTTTAATATTTCGAATTTGTAGGTGCATATCTTAACTTTTAATTAGACTATGTTGCACGGAGTCAGAGCGGTAATTGAGTTTTAATGGTTTAACAATCATTAAAACTTTATAGAGATATGAATACAGAAGAAAATATACTGATGCCCATTTTTTTATTTCACGAATGCATTCTAAGTATACATTTTCATTCCCTTAAATAAAAAAAGTATGGTTATATTTAATCCTTTAGCATTTAAAAGGGGGTTGAAAAAGAATGGTTATTTTTAACGCTTTAGCATTTAAAAGGGGGTTGCACCCAAATCGGCATTTTATAACTACTCAGGTAGTAATAAATAACAAATTTAATAACAGATTATTTTATCAGACTTATTTTATTTAATGAGAAGGATGGAACTCTTTTTTGCCATCAACAAGTTTATTTATGTTGGGAGAGTTGGTAGTTGCTGCCATTCGAATACAGTTGTCCAAGTGTTCATCAGTGCGTCTGTTTCTGTACTTATTTTTAATAAATTTCATGCTAGAAAAAGAAATCTCGCACAGATATGCAGAGCTGCACATTGCCTTCACTTTAAGACAAAACTGGACCTAAATTGGGTGTTTTTCTTTAGGAACAAGATGCCAAATATTTTCAGAGCTTGAAGAAAGCTTATTTGAGAATGAAGCAACATCTGAAATTGTTCCGCCAATTTCTTTATCCTTACCTTGAAGCTGCAAGTTAAAGATATTTAACTTTTCGGTGATGTCTGCCAGAAAAACAAATTCCTGCAGCCAAACCGGATCTTCTAGTTCACGGAAGGATTCGCCTCGTTCTTTCAAAAATTCTACTAAGGCAGGAAGCACCTCTTGAAAACGTTGTAAAACTCTGCCTCTACTCAACCAAATAACTTCCGTATGAAGCAGTAGATCACCATACTGGCAATCTAGTTCATCAGTCAGTGCCCTGAACAAACGTCTCTGCATTGCATGTGTTCTAACTTTGTTCACTATTTTTATGACTGTTTCCATTACATTGTTCATACTTAAAAACCTTTCCACACAGTGACTCCTGGTGTATTACACAAAGGTAAGACAGAAATTTCGGAAAGCTGTTGACTTTACAACACAAGGTTATGAATCCCTTCTCTCTGCCTACCATCGCAGGAGCACCATCAGTTATTAAGCCTACCAACTTATTTATAGGAATATTTTCAGAGTTGACAAGATCTTTAACTGCTAAAAATATGTCCTGTCCTGTAGTGCGTCCTGTTAACGGTATAATATTTACCAGCTACTCACTTATTTCAATATTATCAAAAACCATTCTTGCAAAAACGGCCAACTGCGCTGATTCAACAAAATCAGTCGATTCGTTAAGTTGCAGGGAGAAATAGCTGCAGCGATCAAAGTTAGTTTTAAGTTGTGAGATAAACATCAGAAATCATAACCTCAACCCTTCTCAATACTGTATTTGCATATAGCTGTACAGATTTAATAGCAGACATTATCTCAGAATTATTTTCCAAACTATCAAATAATGCATCTGCAGCTTCTAAAAATGCAGTTTTTATTATTTCATCGTCTTCATATGGTTTCATATTCTGTGCAATAATTATTGAAACTCGGAATAACGCCTTATTTGCTGCTTTATTGTGGTCAAAAGAAAGAAATCGATTACTGCCAATAACAGTAGCTGCAATCATCAAAACTATCTATAACATAGATATGAAGAGTGACCAATTTTATGATTATTTGTTAACCAGGGGGTCAGCCCGCAGAATCCGCGGGTTAACTATCCTTGGGTGAGGCAGGTAAACGTTGCAATTTGAAACCCCATTTTNAGTGACCAATTTTATGATTATTTGTTAACCAGGGGTCAGCCCGCAGAATCCGCGGGTTAACTATCCTTGGGTGAGGCAGGTAAACGTTGCAATTTGAAACCCCATTTTTTTTAAAAAATTTTTGACAGAGTGTTGTCCTAGGGGGATACAATAACTGCGATAAGTGCTGGCCTCAAAAGAAGCAGGGCCCGTGTAACCCGTGTTTTTAGTAAACAATGGTGAAGCATGTACATGTGTGCAATCTGAAACCCAGTTCATAAATATGGCTTGCGATAAGCTTGGTAAGTGTAGAGTCCATTGTGGAATGAATTTCGAAATTATCGTACGAAATACTGATATGTGTGGTGCAGATCTAATAATAATACGGCCCCACCATGTTCATTTCAGGCCTAAAGGTAAACTTGAGTGTTGCTGAGACCATTGAGGTACGAATTTCTAAATTATCGTACGAAATACAGAAGTTATGGTACACTGTACTTTAATTTTGGCATGAAAAATATGGGCCAGCTGACTTTGTACGACAGTTATGGTACATATTATGGTACTGACATTTATCTTTAAGGGAGGGTCCGAAGAGTCACCCCTCTCTCAAATCCCACCGCAATCGGGAGAAAACAGTGGCTTCAAAAGCAGAAAAACATAAATGTCCCACTCCCCCATGTGTACCGACATTTTTCCAAAAGGGCATAACTGACCCAACGGCCGAGGAAGGTCCAAAGAGACAGCCTTTCCTCAAATCCTGGCGAAATCGACCCTAAACTGCGACTTCCAGCACCGACCAAAATTAAAAACACATCCCTTCGGTCATCGCATCTCCTACCAGGGTGATGATGTGAGGGGAGGGCGTGGAGAGTTCATCGATAAAGGAAGGTTCAAAGTTGTGCACATATTTTGTTCCAACCCTCTACCCCTTAAGAATGTGGCGCTGCGCGCTCCCAAAGTCACCTTTCAAACTTCTGTTCTTGATTAAATAAAATTACTCAACCACAGATACTGACTGAGGGAAATTCGTGGGGTTGAAAAGTATAATAAAAACAAATATGTTTGTAATATTATAATTTATTAAATACTAACCTAAGTTTAAAGAATTTGTTACAAAACTAAAGTGTTTGTTTTATAATTTAATAACTCATTTTCAACTCATATAATTTTATTCAAATACTTTTATTAAAAAATATGATTATTATTACTTGAATTTCATTTAACCTATTTTCACTACATATTAATTTAACTATTGCTTCTCTATTAATGCATCCTGTTTTTAAACTGAATTGTCCTGGTTTTTCTAACTTCAAATCCTAGTTTTTGAAATTTGGGGTTGGCAACACTTGTACCCCCATAGAAAAAAATCGAACAGGGTAAGATCCCGGCTTCTTGGGGGCCAATGATGAAGAGCCTGTTCATCAGCTGCTCCTCGACCAATCCAGTGTTGCGGAAACGTCTCGTTATGGTTTACGTGAACAGCTAGGTGCTAATATGGTGGCGCACCATCCCGCTGGAAAAAAAAGTCCCCCGGAGCCTCTTCTAACTGAGGAAACAACCACTCTGTAAGTAAGTCCATATAATGGATGGCAGTAACAGTGGGCTCGTGAAAAAAGAAAGGGCCGAAAACAGTGTCTCGGATACAGCGCAAAACACGTTCACTTTGGGGGAAGCGCGCTCGTGTTCGGTGGTTTCATGTGGAGGCTCCTGACCCCATATCCGCACGTTGTGCCGGTTCTCCTTACCATTTGTATGGACCGTCGCTTCATCGCTAAAAACCTGCTTAGACATTAAGGCATCGTCTACCTCGTTCTGGGCTAGAACGAAAGCGGAGAAATCAAGTCTCAGATATTTATCGCTTTCGGTAAAAGCCTGCACAAGCTGTAACATGTACGGTTTGTAAAGCAATCACTTTCGCAACACTGTCCATAACGTCAATTGAGAGATTTGCATTTCCCGGCTAGCTTGTCGAGTTGATTTTCGCGGACAGCGAACGAACTTCAGACACACGCGGTCGCCCGGAACTTTTGCCTTTGCAAAGAGACCCTGTGTCACGATACTGACGAAACCACTCCACCTATCGGGAGGACCCGTCTATATTTGCGACGGAATTCACGTTGAACAGCTGTAACCGATTCACATTTAGTAAACTGAATAACAAAGAACGCCTTCTGTTGTTCCGTCGCCATCGTGAAGCGGACTAACACACCACACACGCTCATAGTGCGACAAAAGATTATCCCAGTGCCACCTCTCGGCACATAAATGAAACATCAGACCGTCCCCTTCACATTGACGTGTCAAATGCTNCACCACACACGCTCATAGTGCGACAAAAGATTATCCCAGTGCCACCTCTCGGCACATAAATGAAACATCAGACCGTCCCCTTCACATTGACGTGTCAAATGCTAGGTCGCTTCCCCATCAGCACCTCAAACCGAGATTTACGAATGTCATCTAAACCGTAACACCGGACATGCTGATAAGAGAGTGGAACGAGTTTGACTATCGCGTACNAGATTTACGAATGTCATCTAAACCGTAACACCGGACATGCTGATAAGAGAGTGGAACGAGTTTGACTATCGCGTACATGCCGTTCGTGCCGCTCATTATGGTCACATTGAACATTTATGAATGTATGGTAAACAAACTCACGGTTCCACGGTTCATTTGATTAATCAATCAAGGTTGTGGGTTGTTTGGTTTTGATATTATAGACCTTCAAAGTTCGGGTATTCTTTTATACTCATCCTACATAACAACTAAAAATTCTCGCCGTCAGGTAGTACCGATGATGCACGTGTTGCGGATTTTCTTCGTTTCGCACAGAAACAAATGGGATAACAGCAATCTTCAGAAAATAGATATAATATTTAAAATATTTCAATTTGTACTGTGTTGGAACGTACATAAATAAAATGCTCACAAAACGNACAGCAATCTTCAGAAAATATATATAATATTTAAAATCTTTCAATCTGTACTGTTTTACAACCTACATAAATAAAATACTCACAAAAAGTTGAGCATATTCCCTCTGCTCACAAAAAGTCTAGTATATTTCCTGTTCGCCAATTAATACGTAATAATTATGTTTCTAGTAAGAGTGGATCGTACCTTCGTGTGTAACATGTACACATTGGTGCCTTTGCCGCCACCCACATGCGTATTCCACGTACACAAATACCGCAGATCAACATCAAGCCTTAAAAACAACCGCAATTTAGTAATGGGACAATTTGCCTCAGGAAATGCTTAAAGATCTTGGTTTTTGGTATGCCTCGTCGGATACAAAGCGTGCCTCAGGAATCATTGTGGTCTTACATGATAATGAAGTTTGTCAATGCATCTGAGAAGACCAGTGTTGTTACTGGAACTGATGAGATTCCTTCGTTTAAGTTATTTTTCAGTTTAAGCCTTTTGTTTGTTTCATACTGGGATGATGTAAGCGGGTGTTGTGTTTTTTTTCCACTTTGTGTTCTATTATTAGTACAATATTCAATGCAAAATACTTATTAAATATAACATCCAGGATTCCGATATATGCTAAACTTTTTGTGAGCACTATAATAAATTTTAGTTATTCGCACTAGAGTGGGAAATTAATTAAATATGTCCACATGATGTTTAATGTTCTGTCGTAAAGTGAACTTAATAAAACATTGTATTACACAAATACTTTAATGAGACGTGATAATAGAACAAAAATAATTCTTTTCTTGAGAGCTGTAATTATTTCGCTAAGTAACATGTGATTATGAGAGCTCAATGCCGAACCCAATCGTATTTTAATGGTTGAAAACAGCATAAGAGAGCGTGAATATTACTTACAAAATAAATTTCATATTTTGGCATGGGCAAGTGATTATCAGAATTCGAGCCGAAACCGACATTTTACACACAAAAATACAGAATCTATCCAATACCAAAAACTTAAAATCGACCTCTATGGAACAGCAACGCACCTCGCAGCGGAAATTTTCCCTATGCCAAACACTCCCATTAAGAATCTTGTTTTGTTCCCAACCTGAGTAGAATAAACCTAACGTATATCTGTGCTGCCAACTTGAAAATGATAAAGACTAGCATCTACTCGTTGCCTCATCGCACGCAGTGTATGTTCTCTTCTGCGAGCGGCAAGTCGTGCAAGGAGATTGCCGGTACTCGCTCCTCGGACAAGCGAAACTGCATCTCGCGGTTATAGAGCGCTATCCTGAGGAAGCGAGGCCGGGAACACGACAGTGCAATCGCAACCTACATGTTCGAAACCCTTTCGAGAGGCAGCACCAGGAGACAGGGCGGGAAGGGAGGATGTGTCGACACACGCAGGCGGAACATCCCTCTGTGATTACAGCCCGCTACCCGTCAGACCTGTTATGGCAAATTCACGGTTATTTAAATTTCACAGTTATTATCATATAAAGTGCTTAGATGTGAGATCAAGAGGAGAATTTTCAGTCGTGATTTCCAAAATTACGTCGTGTCTAATGTTAAAAACCGGAGGCAAACAACGTGCACATAAAACGTTAACAATTTTTACATACTTTTTCAGAAACGTTAATGTAAACCAAAATATATTCTCAAATGTTTGTAAATTCAGGGAACTTTATGCTGGTTTGGGGAACTAAGAGTAAATTTCCAATTGCTCCTCAGTCCCTGATTCTAGACGCAGAGGCACACCCACTCACTCAGCAACCTCGTTACATGTGAAACGAGAAATATGTATTTGCAATTAGGTTACGAACATTAATAATTATCCTCTTAAAATGTTTGAAGTGGTGCTGAATGATTTTAGATGGTTTTAATTAACATAAAGTATTTTAATGCATACGTCTAAGTGGCACAAATGACCCCATTGCTGAAACAAAATGCAGAATGGCACAAAGTACTGATAACATTCTCAAGAATAACAGAGAAACTAACTGGGACTGCTTGTATTTGACGCTCCATAGATAAAGTTGGGTGTGGGCGAATGTTAACAGTTACAACAAATGTTCAAAATGTCTGCCGGCAGCAGCATGACATCGTATAAAATGTTGTAGAACAGAATGACAAACAGTAGATAAAGTTTCCTTGGGAACGGAATAATATATGGTAACAATCGCGTCTCTCGTGGCATCCAGTGTCCATTGTTTTATAGCGTACAAAGTGTTATTTAGAGTTTCCAACAGATCAAAATTAAAAACGTTGATTCTAGAGATGTGTGTGGATACTCAACCATTCCTCGGCGGCCTATCCACCCCTAACAAATGTTTCTTCCAGGAGCAACCGTCCATCTCGATGGCAATGTGGCGGTGCACCGTCCTGTTGGAAACAAAAAAATGTCATCTGGTTAGAGTTGGTGAACAGCAGGCACGATTTTTTCCCTGCAACTTGGTTCTGTAACTTCCACCTGTCACTGTTTCGTCAAAGAAGAATAGCCCCACAAGTCCTCTGCCAGACATACCGCCCCACACTGTTAACCCAGAAAGATTAACTGCTTGCTCTGTGTGAATTTTCATCGGCCCAGTACNCCAGACATACCGCCCCACACTGTTAACCCAGAAAGATTAACTGCTTGCTCTGTGTGAATTTTCATCGGCCCAGTACACACAGTTGTGGCGCTTTAGAGTTCTATTCAATTTTAAGTTTGCCTCATTGCACCAATCATGTATGTAACATTTTATTTGTCGTTCCACGTGCTCATAAACCCATTTAACAAAATTCGCCACGCATATCTACGTCGTCTACATTCAAAGCGTGAAGTAGCATGGAAATTTAGGAGCTCCACTTTACTTGCTGTAATATATGATGGACAATAGCGAGGCCCTGCTCCTATGCTGTATGTATTTCTCTTCTGAAACCAGTGGGTGGAGATTATGCCCTGACCAAGTGCTAGAAGAAGAGACGGCGAAAGGAAAATGAAGCTCGAAAAGAAAAAAATATGCTCGAAGTGCGCGAAAACCTGTAATCTTAGCAGTCGTTTCTTCGAAATCACTCTTTTAAAAAGTTTCATATTTTGAAAACCGATGCACCGGTTCTGCCTTAATATCACCAATTAGTTACTTTTTAAAAATAATGTAAAACTATTTCAGAAATAAAAATTATTAAACGTTTGTGCAAATATCCAGAAATGTTTCCGAGTGAAAAGTGAGATTCTTTAAATTTTTTTGTTTAAAAAGAAGGGCTGGGGATGAAAGAATATGAAATGTAGACAAAGGAACGCAATTTTACTTAAGCGTTGTGGAATTGTTGAGTGGCCCGGTTTTCACGTAATAAGCTGATAAATTTAGAGGATTTTATGATCAACGTGAATAATCAGGTCTCGAGTTTAAACAGTACATCTACTTCAACACTAGGCCTATACGAAAGACAACAAACGCTCGAACCCTATTTTTCTTCCTAAATTTCCAGCGTAACAACATTGTTCTCTATAGTAATCAGTTGGCATAAGTTCGATTCTCTGAAGGGACATTAATTTTAAAAATTACCCAGCTACTGGGATGAACCCACAAGTAGTATAGCTATAGCATCAGTTTGGTAGCAATATTTAATACACTAGTAGAAAAAGAAAAACGAACACCACTAAAGGGGTGANTAGCTATAGCATCAGTTTGGTAGCAATATTTAATACACTAGTAGAAAAAGAAAAACGAACACCACTAAAGGGGTGACGTAGAAACACCATATACGCATGGGGCATTTTAGAGTACAATACATGCAATGATTAACAGTGCTGTGCTGTGGACAGAGTACGAACCTTGTACTAGATACACCACCGCTGAGCCTAATGCAACTGTAGTTGACTCGGTGAAAGATGCTTCAAGCATCGCCATGTGTGTAGTAAGCATTGTAGCGATGCCACGACGACATAGACGACAACACTTCGTGCAATTAACAGACCTTGAACGAGGTCGTATTGTGGGCCTTAGGAAGGCTTGATGGTCCTTCCGAAGAATTACTCAACGCGTAGGACGTGGAGTGTCTGCTGTGCATCATTGGTGGCTGTCCAACGATGGTGTACATGCTCGTCAACCTGGTTCCCCTGCCGTCGCCGAATGCCTAAGGGCAGACCTGGCGGCGTTCAGACCAGCAGCCATAGCTGACCGCACGGCGTACGGCGCACAGATTAGGGCCACTGTTGCACCCAGAGTGTCAGCTAGGACCATCGCTAACCNAGATTTACGAATGTCATCTAAACCGTAACACCGGACATGCTGATAAGAGAGTGGAACGAGTTTGACTATCGCGTAGATGCCGTTCGTGCCGCTCATTATGGTCACATTGAACATTTATGAATGTATGGTAAACAAACTCCCGGTTCCACGGTTCATTTGATTAATCAATCAAGGTTGTGGGTTGTTTGNGTTGTAGGTTGTTTGGTTTTGATATTATAGACCTTCAAAGTTCGGGTATTCTTTTATACTCATCCTACATAACAACTAAAAATTCTCGCCGTCAGGTAGTACCGATGATGCACGTGTTGCGGATTTTCTTCGTTTCGCACAGAAACAAATGGGATAACAGCAATATTCAGAAAATAGATATAATATTTAAAATATTTCAATTTGTACTGTGTTGGAACGTACATAAATAAAATGCTCACAAAACGTTGAGAATATTCCCTCTGGTNAGCATATTCCCTCTGCTCACAAAAAGTCTAGTATATTTCCTGTTCGCCAATTAATACGTAATAATTATGTTTCTAGTAAGAGTGGATCGTACCTTCGTGTGTAACTTGTACACATTGGTGCCTTTGCCGCCACCCACATGCGTATTCCACGTACACAAATACCGCAGATCAACATCAATCCTTAAAAACAACCGCAATTTAGTAATGGGACAATTTGCCTCAGGAAATGCTTAAAGATCTTGGTTTTTGGTATGCCTCGTCGGATACAAAGCGTGCCTCAGGAATCATTGTGGTCTTACATGATAATGAAGTTTGTCAATGCATCTGAGAAGACCAGTGTTGTTACTGGAACTGATGAGATTCCTTCGTTTAAGTTATTTTTCAGTTTAAGCCTTTTGTTTGTTTCATACTGGGATGATGTAAGCGGGTGTTGTGTTTTTTTTCCACTTTGTGTTCTATTATTAGTACAATATGCAATGCAAACTACTTATTAAATATAACATCCAGGATTCTGATATATGCTAAACTTTTTGTGAGCACTATAATAAATTTTAGTTATTCGCACTAGAGTGGGAAATTAATTAAATATGTCCACATGATGTTTAATGTTCTGTCGTAAAGTGAACTTAATAAAACATTGTATTACACAAATACTTTAATGAGAAGTGATAATAGAACAAAAATAATTCTTTTCTTGAGAGCTGTAATTATTTCGCTAAGTAACATGTGATTATGAGAGCTCAATGCCGAACACAATCGTATTTTAATGGTTGAAAACAGCATAAGAGAGCGTGAATATTACTTACAAAATAAATTTAATATTTTGGCATGGGCAAGTGATTATCAGAATTCGAGACGAAACCGACATTTTACACACAAAAATACAGAATCTATCCAATACCGTAAACTTAAAATCGACCTCTATGGAACAGCAACGCACCTCGCAGCGGAAATTTTCCCTATGCCAAACACTCCCATTAAGAATCTTGTTTTGTTCCCAACCTGAGTAGAATAAACCTAACGTATATCTGTGCTGCCAACTTGAAAATGATAAAGACTAGCATCTACTCGTTGCCTCATCGCACGCAGTGTATGTTCTCTTCTGCGAGCGGCAAGTCGTGCAAGGAGATTGCCGGTACTCGCTCCTCGGACAAGCGAAACTGCATCTCGCGGTTATAGAGCGCTATCCTGAGGAAGGGAGGCCGGGAACACGACAGTGCAATAGCATCCTACACGTTCGAAACCCTTTCGAGAGGCAGCACCAGGTGACAGGGCGGGAAGGGAGGATGTGTCGACACACGCATGCGGAACAGCCCTCTGTGATTACAGCCCGCTACCCGTCAGACCTGTTATGGCAAATTCACGGTTATTTAAATTTCACATTTATTATCATATAAAGTGCTTAGATGTGAGATCAAGAGGAGAATTTTCAGTCGTGATTTCCAAAATTACGTCGTGTCTAATGTTAAGAACCGGAGGCAAACAACGTGCACATAAAACGTTAACAATTTTTACATACTTTTTCAGAAACGTTAATGTAAACCAAAATATATTCTCAAATGTTTGTAAATTCAGGGAACTTTATGCTGGTTTGGGGAACTAAGAGTAAATTTCCAATTGCTCCTCAGTCCCTGATTCTAGACGCAGAGGCACACCCACTCACTCAGCAACCTCGTTACATGTGAAACGAGAAATATGTATTTGCAATTAGGTTACGAACATTAATATTTATCCTCTTAAAATGTTTGAAGTGGTGCTGAATGATTTTAGATGGTTTTAATTAACATAAAGTATTTTAATGCATACGTCTAAGTGGCACAAATGACCCCATTGCTGAAACAAAATGCAGAATGGCACAAAGTACTGATAACATTCTCAAGAATAACAGAGAAACTAACTGGGACTGCTTGTATTTGACGCTCCATAGATAAAGTTGGGTGTGGGCGAATGTTAACAGTTACAACAAATGTTCAAAATGTCTGCCGGCAGCAGCATGACATCGTATAAAATGTTGTAGAACAGAATTACAAACAGTAGATAAAGTTTCCTTGGGAACGGAATAATAGATGGTAACAATCGCGTCTCTCGTGGCATCCAGTGTCCATTGTTTTATAGCGTACAAAGTGTTATTTAGAGTTTCCAACAGATCAAAATTAAAAACGTTGATTCTAGAGATGTGTGTGGATACTCAACCATTCCTCGGCGGCCTATCCACCCCTAACAAATGTTTCTTCCAGGAGCAACCGTCCATCTCGATGGCAATGTGGCGGTGCACCGTCCTGTTGGAAACAAAAAAATGTCATCTGGTTAGAGTTGGTGAACAGCAGGCACGATTTTTTCCCTGCAACTTGGTTCAGTTACTTTCAATTGTCACCGTTTTGTCAATGAAGAATAGCCCCACAAGTCCTCTGCCAGACATACCGCCCCACACTGTTAACCCAGGAAGATTAACTGCTTGCTCTGTGTGAATTTTCATCGGCCCAGTACACGAATATAGGGGCTTGAGAGTTCTATTCAATTTTAAGTTTGCGTCATTGCACCAATCATGTATGTAACATTTTCTTTGTCCTTTCACATGTTCATAAACCCATTCAACAAAATTCGCCATGCATATCAGCGTCGTCTTCATTCAAAGCGTGAAGAAGCATGGGAATTTAGGAGCTCCACTTTACTTGCTGTAATATATGACGGACAATAGAGGGGCGTGCTGCTATGCTGTATGTATTTCTCTTCTGAAACCAGTGGGTGGAGATTATTCCTTGACCAAGTGCTAGAAGAAGAGACGGCGAAAGGAAAATGAAGATCGACCAAAAATCTATGCTCGAAGTGCGCGAAAACCTGTAATCTTATCAGTCGTTTCTTCGAAATAACTCTTTTAAACAGTTTCATATTTTGAAGAATGGTGCACACGTTGTTCCATGCTATTACCAAATAGGTTACTTTTAGAAATAATGTCAAACAATTAATAAAAAAAAATTTTAGTACACGTTTGTGCAAAAATCCACAAAAGTTTCAGAGTGAAAAGTGAGATTCTTTAAGGTTTTTTGTTTGAAAAGATGGGCTCGGGATAAAAGAATATGATATGTAGAGAAAGAAACGCAATTTTACGGAAGCGTTGTGGAATTGTTGAGTGGCCTGGTTTTCACTTAATAGAATGATAAGTTAAGAGGATTTTATGGTCAATGTGAATAATCAGGTCTCGAGTTTAAAAAATACATCATCTTCAACCCCTAGGCCTATACGAAAGAGAACAAATGCTCGAACCCTATTATTCTTCCCAAATGTCCAGCGTAACAACATTGTTCTCTATAGCAATCAGTTGGCTTTAGTTTGATTCTCTGAAGGGACATTAATTTTAAAAATTGCCCAGCGACTGGGATGAACCCACAAGTAGTCTAGCTATAGTATCAGTTTGGTAGCAATATTTGATACACTAGTGGAAAATAAAAAATGAACACCACTAAAGCGGTGACGTAGAAACACCATATGCGCATGGGGCATTTATAGAGTACAATATATGCAATGATTAACAGTGCTGTGCTGTGGACAGAGTACGAACCGTGTACTAGATACACCACCGCTGAGCCTAATGCAACTGTAGTTGACTCGGTGAAAGATGTTTCAAGCATCGCCATGTGTGTAGTAAGCATTGTAGCCATGCCACGACGACATAGACAACACTTCGTGCAATTAACGGACCTTGAACGAGGTCGTATTGTGGGCCTTAGGAAGGCTTGATGGTCCTTCCGAAGAATTACTCAACGCGTAGGACGTGGAGTGTCTGCTGTGCATCATTGGTGGCTGTCCAACGATGGTGTACATGCTCGTCAACCTGGTTCCGGACGGCAGCGGCTTACGGATTCCCGTCTGGACCGCCGCATCAGACCAGCAGCCATAGCTGACCGCACGGCGTACGGCGCACAGATTAGGGCCACTGTTGCACCCAGAGTGTCAGCTAGGACCATCGCTAACAGTTTGCTGAACTCTGGGCTACGATCAAGGGTGCAGCTCGCCAGGCTTTCTCTCACACCTCAACAATGTGCAGCTGCCTAGGATAGTGTCGCGAACGACGCAACTGGAGGGATGAATGGCGCGGAGTTGTGTTTTGTGATGAGACCAGATTCTGCCTTGGCGCCAGTGACGGTAATTTGCGAGTGCGGCGTCGACCAGGAGAGCGACAACAACCAGAATGTATACGCCAGCGACATACAGGACCAACTCCTGGCATCATGGACTGAGTAAAAATAGCCTACAATTCCCACACGCCTCTGGTGTTTGTTGAGAGGACACTGGACAGTGAACGCTACATCTAGAACATCATTTAGTCCATTTTGTAGCCGTTCTTTAATGCAAAGAAGATGTCCTCTTCCAGCAGGAGAATACCCGTGCACACAGGTCTCGTGTAACCCAACGGGATATCTAAGGTGTTCGTCAACTCCCCTGGTCAGCACGATCACCCAAACTGTCCCCTATTGAACACGTGTGGGAAATTATGGGACAGCGTTTGGTGAGGTCTGCAATACCGGCAACAAATCTCCACCAATTGCAACAACAGGGGGAATAAGCGTGGAACACTAATCCCCAAGATGACATCAAACACCTTTATGTTCGTCTCTACGTACAGCTGCAAAACTGCATCGTCGCCAAAAGACGCTACACAAGATACTGAAATTGTCATTCAAGACACTCTGTAGCCTATGTCTCTAGGTGTGCGACCCGGTGATCGTTATCACATACAGTGCACAAACTGTATTATACAATAAAAAATTAATTCATATGGAGCCATTGCATCCGGGTGTTCATTTTCCATTTTTCACAAGTGTATTTGTAGCATATTGAGTGGTTAAATGTATATAATAACCATTTTATTTATCATGTTGACTAACTAAACAGAATTAATATTAAAATAGTCATATTAAGGCTGCATTTACAAATATAAACACATAATCTACAATATGAGCTGATTTCTCAGAAAGGAAAGTAACTGAAAGACGAAATACTTAGCATACAAATAATAAATAATATGAAATGTCAATTCATCGTAACATAAAAAATTCGTTTTATAAATAATTTAGGTGTAAAAATTTCTATGTACGGCCAAGCGGAAAATTATCGCTCAGTTAACTGATAATCTTGTATATTAATTTCACGTAATAATTTTTAGCTGTGACACGTTTAATAAATTATGCAATGAAAACTAAAATATAATGTTAATGGGGAATAACAAAAATTACAGTATAATTATTAAGAGAGCTGTAAAAGGAATGATTAAATAAATAAAAAGATGATAAATGAGAGGTTTACAAATGTTCAGTTACATTACGAGAACTATATAGAAAACAAATTTATATTTATATGCAAATGTGAAATTTAATTTCTTTTTTTTAAAATGGTATGCTTTTTGATCGCGACAAAAAAATTCGCTAACCGATGTTTCGATGAAAATTTAAGACGTGGCTATAAGCAGCGATGTAGTTGCAAAGAATTTCACTTTCCTATGGAATGTTTCAGTTACTGGTTTTTTGTTTCAGCGGTTAGTGCGGACATACCATTGTTTTACTCACTGGACCAAATCATCATGCTTATGTAAACTTTTGCAGAAACTCGCTTCCTATTGGCTAATGCGCTCTTCTCTGGTCCTCTTTCGTCTTGTCCTCCCCCGAACAGGCTTCACCACCCACACCCCCTCATCAAAGGGGCTGGGACCATCACAGTTGTTTTCTATGTATAACTTCCTTAGCTTAAACACATATTTGGCAGTGAACCACTTCTGATAACTTTAATAAATATGTAGTTCACTCTCTATAAATATTCTCAGTACTAATTGAATTTTTTTATAATGAAGATCTTCCGCTTGAATGTTTATTTCCGCTTTTCAGTGTTTTATTTACCGAAGTTAATACAGTTTAAACGCAGCAGCCCCGTATAGCATCTGTACCGCTTGCCGCTGCTGGAGTCACNTATTTACCGAAGTTAATACAGTTTAAACGCAGCAGCCCCGTATAGCATCTGTACCGCTTGCCGCTGCTGGAGTCAACAGACTGCCACAAACACCTATGTACTTTTACTTCACTTTCTCGTGAAGTAATTAGCCTAAATAAATTACCAATGTTGCAAACCTAACATTCTAAGCATTTCCATATTTCAGGAAGATGACCTTAAGTATCAACTGGAGTTTTAGTTTGTATTGTCTTACTCTATGTATAATACATTATGATAGACGTTTTTATCAATACTTGATTTCTGTTGGTTACAGAGTTTCACCATTGAGCATATAAAAATATGAAACTTATTCTGTTAAGTATCAAAGCATTAAGTTTATTATGAAACTTAATCACACAATGATATAAACTAACTCAAGCATTTCAAAATGATTAAAAGGTATTTATTACCTCAAACAGATAGCCAATCGTTCGATACGCTTCCGAAGAAATGGTTTCTTGTTAACAAAGCAAAGTTTTTTTTCTTTTTCACATAAATAAAAAAACCTGAAAGAATTATTTATAAGAGTTATAGGCATCATTTATCAGTGAGAACACAATTCAACACTTAATGGTATCACAAAATTCTTAATCCCACATTCCGTACACTGTTGTTTGTACTCAAATAATTTCAAATCTTCAAAATCTCGAATTTCTGACAATAATGTAGTGGCAGCTTAAAGGAATATGAAAAGGGATCAACAGAGAATACTTCTGAAAGGATTTTATCTCTGACGAATAGGAACACGTCAAAACTATTTGGGGAATACAATTTTTTTCTATTCTAAAAAAATCATATACACGCGTGGAAAACATGAAACAATTCATACCCTTAAAATAACTTTTTTTAAATAGAAAAACACACGTTAATTAGAGTTAACGTTATTTTTTTTAAGTAAAAAATTTATACGTTCATTTAAGTTAATAATTAATTAAATGCTAGCAAATAAAAATAATTTCTCTTTCTGATGATAACTGCTGGATTAGTGATTTTTTTTACAGTTCAGTAAACTGATATAGGATTACCTAAATGTAAGTTATTTGCTAATCTATACAAGAAGTAGAATGGGGTGTATTGAGATCAGTAAACTTAACCCAGCGAACAGTGTTTCATGCAATCACTGTTCATATAGCTAGTCAATTCCTATGTAGCAGTATACATGAGGCCAAAAAAGTTAATACTTAAGAATTAAAAAAAATCAGACGAATCTTAAAATTTTGAATAAAAATATGTGTTTCATAAATGTTAAAACACGCCTAATACACAGCAAGTATGTGAGCAACTTCAGTTTTATTTTGTGCCACCGCTGGAAATTGGTCAACACTTAAGAATTTAACTAATGAAATACAAATATATGTCTAATGAAGGGTCGTATCTAATTAATGTACACAATATTTGTTTTCCTAGTATTGCCTATGTGATGAATAGATATGAATTCAAAACACAAGCTTATCTTGCAGATTCTCAGCGAAAAAAAAAATTGCCAACATGTATGTATTTCTAACAAACTAAAATGATTACTAGCGTCAGGGCATACTTTACGGTGGAGCTGTTTTGTAAATAGTCGCTGTATGTATTTATATGTCATAAATTAATTACGAAATGAACTGTAGTTCTTGTACGACCTCTATCCCTNGCGAGGGACAGTATTGATTGGCTATTCACAGAAAGCAGGATCTTTATGTACCCACTCTTTTCAGGCAGCATCTTGTACACTTGCATTATCCCGAAACCGCCATACACCAAAATTTGAATTATTCGTAAGAAAAANGGCAGCATCTTGTACACTTGCATTATCCCGAAACCGCCATACACCAAAATTTGAATTATTCGTAAGAAAAAAAAAATTGTACGTAAAATGTTAACTGGTACAGTTCATTAAAGGTTACTTCACACTTTTCTGAAGCCCTGCTGAAGTTATACTTCCAGGATATTCCTACGGTGCATACAAACAAAACTTAACCAATTCTATAAAATGCACCAAAGGGACAGTGCACAATTGTCGTGCGCACTCAGTGTAATAATATTTTGCATAAGGAATGTTTTTACTAGACATTACCACCACACCTAGCAAGTTCGTAACACACTGTTTTATTCTTACTAATCATAAAATCAAAANTACTAGACATTACCACCACACCTAGCAAGTTCGTAACACACTGTTTTATTCTTACTAATCATAAAATCAAAAATTGTAAATTATACATAAAATAAATGTAAAAATATTTATGTTGAAACAAGACAAGTATAAAACGCCATGATACAAAACATATTTAGAAAACAACCAACCACGTCATACATGGGCTGATTTTCCAAAGATTGGATTCAAAAAGGTTGAGGAAACCGTGAAAAGACCATACCTGACGTTCTAGTGAAAGGACTGCAAAAGGCCTTATGTTGTCAAAGCGGAGTGAGGTTTGCCATTATAATGAATGAGAGTGATACTATTGGGTTGACGACCCTACTAATATCCGCGAATTGCCGTCCTTAAATCGTCGTGATGTTACACAGTGCAAATCGGCTCTGATCTCCGCGCTGCAGAACATTCCGAAATATGAGTCATGACCTTGCTGGCTGACAAGGCTTCTTGACCTCCTTTCTCGGTGGTGATGTCACATGTTTCCATTACAACAAAGACCATTTGGTTTCATACGTGTAATGGTGCACCCGTGTTTCATTACCAGTTACGATTTTCCAGGTAGCAGAAGTATCCTTCTTCATTAAATTCTGCGGGTGTGTTAAACGAAGTGGAAAATCCCAACATATATATGTTGTTGTGTTGACTCTATATTGGCACCCAACGTGCAAACATTTTACTACAGTGTAGATCGTCATGAACGATGCGGTAGGTAACGTCGTATGCAAGGCGTGAGTGGTCATTGACGTCTCGTTTTGTCCGTCGTCATTTCTCAGTCAGTTCGTCCATCTTGACTACTGACGACAGTACTTGGGGTGACTGGCATGTCATAGCGATGTTCCTCGCTAACGCTCTTCTGCCGGCAAACATTCTGCTCCACCCTCTCATGCGCTGTAGCCTTACTGCACACTCATCATAAACTTCTCCACCATTTACCTGTGGATCTCTATGGAAAAGGTTTTCAAGAGTACGAGATTGTTACTATAGATTTAGCATACTCTACCGATTTAGTTTGTAAGCCGAAAATAACTATGACATGTAAAAAAATAAATTTCCCAAAGTAAATAAGAACTACAGGAATTTTAAATTTTATATCTTCTTTCGTACAAATCTCAAAATGAAACAAAATTATTATGTTAGGCTGCTGCTCATATTATTTCCTTTTGTTGTTAGAATGTCTTGAAGAATACTTCTTGGAAATTTCTTACGTGGTCCGCCGTAAAATAGCTAGGAGTTAATCCTTCACTGCAGGCGAACCAAATGTCGGATTTCAAATTGGTTGTAACACAGGCAACTACTGCGAGTTAAATAACACTTAAGATGGAACTAAATTTTGTGCTAAAATAACACTTGCTAATTTGTACTAATTAAGATTTTCAGTTATTATTTTCGTATTTATGGTAACAAAGCATGAGTAATGTTATTTTTCAAAATATTTGGTATTTTAATAAAGTAATCATCGACATCGTGCCACAGAGGACTCGTGCTGCCAGAACGCGCTGTACCATAAGTAATTTCCATACCATAAGTAAATCACGTAAATTCCAATAGCATGCATTAGAACATTTCAGCACGAACCTTACATATTGATAGAACCAAGATTATATAGTGAACAGCAATAAAACATAAATACAAGACAATACACTGCCAAACACCAAAATGCAAGTTAATACACCGCCAAACATCGAATTGCAAGTAAATACACCCCCGAAGAAAGAAATTTCAGTTAAAAAAAAAAATTAAAACGAAATTTAGTCAACATATACTATTTCATATATGAAACCATGACCATCAATTTGTATCCAAAAATGTATAAACAAAGTGATGAAAAAAAATTAAGTTTTACGATGATGGGAAGAAAAATAATAATTTTAGGCTTTTGTCTTTTCAGATGAGTGAATAACAGTAAATATCATATAACGTGTGGGTAATAAGAATAGCAAAATTAACAGCAAATATAAAAATATTTCAATTTACAGGATGGAGTGTTTTTTTAATCTATAAAACCATATCAAAGCATTCGTGTAAAATTGCGACAAAAATCCATACTGTCTAAGAAACCTCAACACGAGTTATAAAAAAATTTTTAAATCCTAAAAAGTAATTTTTTTTAATGCTCTGCATTATCTCAGTTCAAATAACATACTTTCTCTTGTTAACGCAATTTCATAAACATTATAAAACTTTTGTGCAAATATGCATGCAAGGATAAATTATTTATCAACAATATTTAATAATACAATTTGCATTTCAATAACACCGTACAACTTTAGCTCCGATAATGCACAATTTTAGTCAGGAAGTTTGAATTTATAAATCATACATAATAAAACTGATAACATCGAAATCTTGTATTTTTAAAAACCGAATTTGCCTTAAAATAACAGCACAAAATGTTGCCCCTACTTATTGATCGACAGCGAGAACCTTACTTATTTATCCGCTCTCGGACTTTCTGTAAAATCTTAGCAATAAAATGGTAAAACAGTTACACCTTCAATGCATATTCTTGGGAATCGCTAGATTTTAAGTGGTCTATATGCGTACAAACCATTATTTCGTAACGAATCCGCAATCAAAATTTACCTGTAGAATTTACTTTCAGCACGTAAATGTCTTTTACGGACACCATTATTAAAACAAATTTAATTATCAACACGCTTATGTTTGATTATAATTCAGCGTAACTTAGAAAATAATATTTTTGACAACCCTGGAATGTTATGAAATTTATCACAATGATATGTGGTTCGACGTTTTCCAAAGTAATAAGAGTTGCCTTTCTGAGTGGACAAGGCATTACTACAACTAATGTATGCGTATCCCAAATTGTTAAGTTCGTCTTTCAAATTTGATAAAACTTCGTAACTGCGAAAATAAAAGTATATTAAACAATTTTCCGTTCATTTATTATATTCAAGTATGGTATTTAAAACAAAAAAACCGGGTTATTTTTAAGATCACATGTAAGTGCAGTAATGCCAGAGAATAATTTCAACATTTAGTGACAACTACTGGGTGCATATTTATGTTAATTAGCAAGGCATAGAAATGCAGTAATGTAGGCCACTGCATGTCATGCACACAACAGCACATTTTATACGTACGTGAAAAGTAAGTCGCAACGCAGCCCACCAACCTTGTGAAACCACAGGGGAGAGGCCATTTACTGATTTCACAGCTTTGACCTATGCAGATACACTCGAAATAAGAGCAGAAGAACGACGAGACACCGGAGCTCATCTAACGTGGAAGATAAAATAATTCCGTTGGAAATGCGCTTCGACACAGGGCGCGTATTTCTACACCCGAAGCGAGATTGCGAGATCCAAGTAAGACGACACGTATTAAAGAGGGTGTTTGATAAGAATGAAGAAGGAGTTGGAAGGGGGAAGGGGGAGGCAATACATTCGTATAAAAGGAGATGCAACCCTACTCTGCCGTCAAAGGAATCAACTTTACCTACACGACCTTCGGCGCTCCCGGAGCACAGGTAAGCCGATAACCCTGGGATCAGTAGCTTGGTACCTATGTGTCTGCCTTTGCACGAGGGTCTCCGGCCGTTATTGCTTAAGGTGCTGGACGCAAAATAAATTCACAATTTTATATTTGTGCGAAATGTCTACCATTCAACCACAAAAAATCACCGGTACGAATTCTTCCCTTGCATGAAAAAACAAATCAAATAGTTTTTGCATTATGGCATATCGAAATCACAATTGTAGTGTTTTTTGGGACGTAGACATAAAATAAACGAAATCATTTACAGATAATATAATAAAGGCAACGAAACACATTGTCATAACTCATTTCAAGATATGCTTAGCAAAGTCTATTTTACAAAAATGGTAGACTACTACAAATTAAAAAAACACGCAAATATTTCCTATCTTTAAGCAATTTTAAGAATAACAAAAATACAGGCTGGGTATAAGAGAATACCCGAACTTTCAAAGTCTATGATATCAAAACCAAACAATCTAGAACATTGATTGACCAATCAAATGTACAGAAGACCACCATGAGCGGCCCAAACGATATCTACGCGATAATGGAACTCGATCCACTCTCTTGTCAGCATGTCCGGTGTTACGGTTTGGATGACGTTCGTAACTCTCGGATTGAGGAGGTGAGGCGGTAGCGAGCTCGCGTTCGACAAATCAATGTGAATTGGACGGTCTGATATTTCCTTGCCCAGAACGAAGTAGACGATACCTTCATGTCTAAGCTGGTTTTTAGAGATGAAGCGACGTTCCATACAAATAGTAAGGTAAACCGGCAGAACGTGCGGATATAGGTTCAGAAGACTCCACATGAAACCACCGAACACGAGCGCACTTCCCCCAAAGTGAACGTGTTTTGCACTGTATCTAAAGACACTGTTACTGTAATCCCTTATTTGGACATGCTTACATAGTGGTTGTTTCCTCAGTTAGAAGAGGCGGCGGGGAATTATAATTTTGCAGTAGGATGGTTCGCCACTCCCTTGGCACCTAGATGTTCGCGGATACCTGAACAAAACTGTGCCGCAATGCTGGATATGTCGAGGAGCAGCAGGTGACCAGGCTGTTCATCGCTGGCTCCCAAGAAAGTCAGATCTTACCCAGTGCGATTTATTTCTATTGGGGTACATACAGGATCAAGTGTTTCGTCAACCATTGCCGTCTAACATTGACGACCTCAAAACGAGAACTACGAACGCCATCCAAACCGTAACATCGGACATGCTGACAAAAGTGTATGGAACGAGTTTGGTTATCGCGTAGATGTCGCTCGGGCTGCTCGTGGTGGTCACATTGAACATTTATGAATGTATGCTAAACAAACTTCACGGTTCCATGGTTCATTTGGTAGCTCATTCAAGGCTGTAGGTTGTTTGGTTTTGATATTATAGACCTTAAATTTTTGGGTATTCTGTTATACTCAACCTGTGTTTTGAAACGTGATTTTAAAGATTTCGAGACGTAACTACCAATCCA
>NQII01007467.1:2980-77929 GCA_002778355.1 Clitarchus hookeri
CGAGACGAGAAGTCGAGAAGAACCAGCACACAGCAGCAGCTCAGCTAAGTAACCGCGCCTCCAAATCCGACCACTTTTCCCCGACATTTAGGAACTAAAACTCCGACCTGTAGGCCTCCAACGGGTAAGGGAAGNTAAAACTCCGACCTGTAGGCCTCCAACGGGTAAGGGAAGGGGGAAGGGAGCGGAACCCAGGAGCACAGTGTACCATTCCTATATATGAGTGACGTAACGATGAAATAAATAACGGTTTAGCTAACCAAATCCAAAGTCAAAGTGTTTTTTGCTGCCTCATTTCACCCCTGAGTATGTCAGTTCACTACGCAATAAGGTTGACCCAGCGATCTAGCGCTCCATCACCCTGTAGAACATCTACAGAGTGGAGATCAGACTGGGATACGTCAGTACTTTAAAAAGGGTGCAAGAATCATAGGAGCCAGTTTTATGCCGTAACATGTTTACAATTTCGTCAAGTGAGTGTGCGAGATATTTTATTTTATATGAAGTTCTGGGGTAAAATGTTTATTGCATGAAACTCTATGTCCAGAAGTTAATGCGACCATTCATGCAATTCCGTGCACCGCATTACTAGACAACAGGGCCGAAGTGAGTTGCCTTTCGGAATTTTTTTATTACTTGCTGGAACGAGCAAATGTTTGCATCCCCGTAATACCCTTACCCCAACTCAACATTGTTGGTTTTACATCACAGACTAGTCCTTTAGTAAATCAACAGTCTTTAGTAAATGTGGAAGGCATTGATAAAATGAAAATAATAGTATGTTTAATTATGAAGAGACTTATCACACCTCTGATACTTTTTGGTATAGATTTCTCAATCCATTATGGCATAAGGTTAAATTATGACAACTGCACTGTATTTGCCAACGAGGAATCTCTTATTCTGGAACTGCGACCAGCCAAATGGACAGTTGGTAATACTATTGTCAGGTTTCTGTGAATTTATAGAATGGAGAAAATACGTTACATCTCTTGCGTGCCTAAAATGGAGCAAAAATAGTTTTCAGAAGCACAGTTTCATACTGTAGCCTGGCAAGCTGAAACTGTTAATGACGGGCAACATTAACTTTTGGCCAATGTTCTGTTGTAACATCATGCTACATTTAGTGATGCAGCAAATATGTAGTGAAAATTAGGCTTACCATTGATAAACCATTTAAAATCCCTGCAGCATATTGTAACAACTCAATTTATTAGTTATCTGGATACGCAGTTCATTTTCTTTCGTTTTGCTAAGCTTTGTAATATTTTCTCGGGTTCAAAATTAAAGCAGTGGTGGTTGGTTTATCGTGGTATAACGTTNGTTTTGCTAAGCTTTGTAATATTTTCTCGGGTTCAAAATTAAAGCAGTGGTGGTTGGTTTATCGTGGTATAACGTTATCGGGCGTACGTTTGTGGTTTCAAAAATCTTAATTTTTGTTATCCGTCAGCATTAGTAATAGAAGCTTTTCCAAATAGCGTCAACAGGTTTTGTTCGAGAAGTTCAATTATCTTTAACTGACGGCGCAGTTAAGCGGGCTACGATGCAGTTTGGATGACGCTGCTGGCAGATGTCANAGTTCAATTATCTTTAACTGACGGCGCAGTTAAGCGGGCTACGATGCAGTTTGGATGACGCTGCTGGCAGATGTCGGCTGCCGTGCCTTTATCTGTGTAGAAGGGGGAGTATAGGCACGCAACAAATACAGAGTGTGTGCCTGTCGTCGTCCAGCAGTAGACTCTCAGCAGCGACTCGCTGAGGTCGCGTCGGGCGTGGCACTTTACTCCCACACCGGCAACTTTATTCTGCTCATTTATTTCTACACTGGTATGGGAGGTCGCTAGATACGCAAGTTTTTGTGAAGTAAATCATTAACGACTGTGGCGCTGCGCTCTAGTTTGTCTTTGTATCAGTGAACCCTGTTCGTACTCTGCATACCTGGACACTATGTGAACTGTGGTGTCGTTTTAATAAATTAAAGTACAAAATAAACCAAAACTTGAATACATTATTTGTTATTTAATTGGCACTTTTTTAAAGAGTTTGTGTTGCCACCACTGTGCTAGCCGAGTGGCAACTTCCATACGTCATACTCCTACGTAGGCATTGATACAATTATGGCGCCTAAATGTGAGGCTGCAATATTATAAATATGGCTGAACGAGCCGCGTGCAATATTACAATATGCAAATGAGGCTACTGAATATCTAGATTAAATACTAAGCTGCGGTATTATAACACATCCATCTAGTCCATACTGCAGCCCAATCTTCTGTGTAAGGAAAAAGGTGATTCGTTACGTCTCTGCCTGACAGCTTGCTACTTAATTGAGGTCACAGTTCAAGACCGTGAGAGTCCTACAGTGTCCGAAGACATATTGAGGCTGTCGACAGAAGCCCGCTTTTTATAATCTGTTGATTTAACCCATGGCTACTGGCAGATTCCATTACATCCAGACTCACAACAATACACTGCCTTCTTCTTTAATCTACGCCAGTACTGTTTCAAGGTCCTGCCGTTCAGTCAAGTTAATGCAGTGGCTGATTTCACCAGTGTCCTATTTCATAAAACTACAAGTCTACAGGTTACAAGAGAATATTTTACAAGTGTGCAGGAAAGTTTTTTCAGAAAGAAAACTTATAGACTTGTAAATGTTGATAAACTTGTAAGAACATATTTACAAGCCAGCTGGTTTTTGTTTTGAAGTGGTGAAGTATTCCATATTTGTTATTATATGTTAGGTATTCATAAAATGAGCTTGGGGCAATCTCAGTTGCATGGTAAACTCTCGGTTTTGCAAAAAAAAAATAATAAATAAATAAAGAGACTTTTTGGAGCATTTTCAGATAGATTAACCAAATATTATAAGCAAAGGGCATGGAATGAAGTTGCAAATTTGGCAAAATTTTGTGGTATCTTGCCACAACACAGGAAATGGACATATTTATGGGGCGTGCTGTGGCAAAATTGGAAGATGGGCCCATCGCAGTGGACCAGCGAGCGTGAATCTGCTTTTAAAAATCTTAAAGTACGTTATCTGCAAGAGAGAGTTCTGTACCACCAGTACGTCTGGCTCCGATGAATAAAGCCGGAGACGAGTTTGCCAACGCTATGGCAAGTCGTTCACTTAACAATGCGGACCGTAACTATATGACAATGGAAAAGAGAGGCATTGTAGATCGTGTAGTTATTGCAGAACTTCCGGGATTGGCTACTGGGCAAAGAAATAATTTTATACACAGACCATCAAGCTTATATATTTCTTAAAGCAGGCAAAGTTTTTGGGAGCCGTACAACCAGATGGGCGCTGTCAATCCAGGAATTCAATCTGAAAATGTGCCGTATCAAGGGTCAACACAATGCCGTCACTGATGCGATTAGTAGAAATCCTTTCGAAAGTCTGAGTGATCCGGAACCTGCTGGAAGTCCTAGTCTTGGAGAGTTACGTGTAATGATGGCATGAAAGAAATCCACACTAATACTCAATGAAGCTATGTCGAGAGTGTTAGAGCTACAGGTAACAGATCCTGCATGCTTAAAAATCTGTGAGCGCCTTGCAGCAGTTTCTATGGTCGAAACCTTTATTCAGTTACTCCTTCTGGACTACTTTATGCAAGAATAAAAAAACTTAGTCCCTTCGAAACTGATTAGAAGCTAGTATTACCCGCTGCTTGGCGCCAAGAAGTAATAGTAACTGTGCACGAGTATCTGGAGCATTACAGCCCTACAAACTGTTGCGACTTGCTGCTGCGCGATTTTTATTGGCAGTCTATGCATCATACTGTTCGTCAAGTACTGCACAGTTGCGACGTCTGTCAAAAATTTAAAGCAACAAACTAGCAATTGCGGGGAGAACTTCAGCCACTTTTGCCCAAGTCTCCTCTAGAATTTGTTGCTGTTGACATATTTGGTCCTTTACCCGTCATCAGCTGGAACAAAATACATATCATATTTATTGATGTATTTTCATAATACGTAAAACTGTATTACCTTGTGCGTGCTACTGCTAAGTCAGCATTGGGTAAGTGTAATAGGTTCATTAATGATGTCAGTACTCCTAAAGCTATCCNTCTAAGTCAGCATTGGATAAGTGTAATAGGTTCATTAATGATGTCAGTACTCCTAAAGCTATCCATACCAATAAAGACACTCAGTTTACTGCTGACATTTGGTCTAAGGGTCTCACGAAATTGGGAATCAGACCTATGAGTATATCAGTGCATCACCCACAGTCAAATCCTAATGAGAGGTTCATGAGAGAACTAGGACGAATGTTACGGGTGCTTTGTCACAACAAACAGCAAAGTTGGCGTGGTCATGTACCTTCGGTCGAATGCTTGTACGTCATTCATTCTTCCACTGGCCAGACTCCATTTGAGACCTTGTAAGGACTACCGTCACTTTTACAGATTTCCCACCCTGTTGAAAACTAGAACACGACAATAAAAACATTGGAGAGGCCAACCACGAGAAAATATTGCAAGAAATTCTACAATTGGTGAAACAGCGCTTATATCATGCTGCTGATACACGTAGAAGAACAAACAAGGCGAAGAAGAAACGCAATGTTCAGATAGGGGAGCTGGTCTTAGTAAGTGTGCATAATGTCAGTAATCAGTCTGTTTGTAACAAAGAAATTGCTCACATTATATAGAGGCCCATATTGAGTGGCAAGTAATATTAACAGCAACTGCAGCTAGTTGTTAATGGTAGATCGCAATGAAATCATTGGTAAGTCCAATGTTATTCACTTACAAAGATATTATAAAATCATCTGTCCTGATCTACCAATTAATGCTGAATAAATGTAAGTGACAGCGACTCGACGTGGAAAGCAACAACGGGACTAGTTGCGTGAAGTTAATTTTGCCATGTATTGTACATGAACTTCATGATGGATGTACTCCACTTGTAGCAGTGACAAATCTATTGACCTTAATGTGAAGCAGCACTGATTGTGGCTTGGTATTGTTGTTCACTCTTGTGTTGTGCTGCGACACACACAATTGCACACAAATATCAGGTTGAACGCTCTATATTTTGAATTAATAAACATACCTTGAAAAACTACCCTTGAGCAATCAATTAAAAATTTGCATCACAGCCAAAAAAAATACGTTGAGATATTCCATCACAATTAGTTTCTTCAATAACAACAATTGCTATTGAAAAGGAAATAAAAACTGAATTACAACTTTCAAAAGAACTCAATTTATAAAATTTCAATTTTCAAACTTAGTTTCTTCAATTACGATTAGAACAAATCATTAAGTATTTGACAAGAATATAACCTCATTTTACTTCAAGATCTACTGAAAAAGTGCAGCAAGAAGCATTCGCATCAAATCCTCCATTTCCTAAAATGCACAGTTTAAAAATTACCATTAAAACATAACTTTCGGCGGAGGCAGTCATAGACGACCTGGCAAAGGTCCTATAGAATAAAAACATTTCAAAACTAACCATATTTAAAACTTATGAAAAAGCCCAATGTGAGAGTCGTGTAAACAAGTAACTATAAAAAAGATTAAGGCTTGGGCAGCCAAAAAGGGGACAAACACTACACATTAAAACACGGGAAAACAGTAACACAACATTTTAGTTAGTCTGAAACAAAATTTATGCTGGCAGCGAAAATCACAATTTAGAAAAATTGGCAATACTGTTTACTCAAGACAACTTGCCACAGAAAATAACAAAACATTTGAAAACAGCCCATAAACACACCGATCATTCTCCACAACTCACTGTTTTAATGCTCCATCGCTCAGCTGCTCAAGCGAGCAAGTAAAATTAAGTTATCAACATGACTGCAGCTACGTCCTGCTGGACGAAAAGGTGCGGTGGATAATCCATTCCGAAGTTCTATGCAGGCGACACNATAATCCATTCCGAAGTTCTATGCAGGCGACACGTTTCAGACGCCTGTGGGGCAAAGAATAGGAGCAGCCCAGGCTGTGCAACAATTCAAATAAACTATCGAGCCCCAATAAAAGATTATGACGCATGATGGGGGAGGGGAAAGCAAGGAAGGAGAACAGGGGAGGAAAAGGAGGGGATCCGAGCCGAACATACCACCGCACCACAGTTGGAAGCGGAGGAAATATCTTGTGCGGCGAGCGCTAGCGTCGCAGTGTGATGTCATGTTGCCTACATCAGCGGTTTGATGATATGAATTAAACATACTCCAAAATGAGGCTTCTTAATGGTAACATTTTTTTTCTTGGCCCGCCGTTATTTTAGCTTCACAATATGTTGGGTGCTGTACATTAAGTATGATCTCGGAAGAAGTTACATGAAAATCAAATTGTCTGTTTGATCGTCACACTATGTGTATCCCTCTGGGTCAAGAATGAGTAAGCTGCCTCAGCACGTATATGATTCACAGAAGAATTGTTACCCGACATGCTGATTCTGCCTATGTGTCTTGTCGAATAAGACTGCAAAGAATTGCCATGGAAATAAATATATTTCCTCCCTATCTCTGGTGTAAAAGTTGTTCAAGAAAGTTTATTGCAATATAATGAACTGTCGTAAGTAATACTTTAAGGAAGCCTCTTTTTTGCAAGTAATTTTTAAAAAGATAATAAGTAAAAGCATAAATTATAATTACGGCCTAACCATTGGCCGTGAGACACAACTGTGAAGTCCACTCTCCTTGGAAGATGATGCGGCTGAAGATCGACTACGTCTGGATCGTCACCCTGAAGGAGAGGCACTGTGGAGAATGGATTGTGTTCTACATGTGTTATGAAATATATAGGAAATGTTAGTTAATTTTGTGAGCCAGTATTGGCATATAGAGGGCAGGTCTTACCAGACTTGTTTCTGTTATTTATCATTTATTTCCAGATTACCCATAAAATNGTTATTTATCATTTATTTCCAGATTACCCATAAAATCTTTTCCGGTGGTCGTGAGATATGTAATTGTTGGTTTTCATTTTATATACGTGTGTGTGTGTGTGTGTGTGTGTGTTCGGTTAATGAATGTAAAAAGCTCAGTTGAAATTTTGCGTTATTGAAGATATTATGTATTCCTGCTTAATCATTTATTTATAATTTTTATGCATTCTTTTGAAGATTTTTTTTAAGAACCCATGACGTTACTGAGATAGTCTGACATACTTTAAATATAAGAGGTGTCCTGAATAAATTTATAAGAGAGTACATATTGAACTGCCAATCAAGTTTTTGCTCCCATTTATAGAATTACGATTAAGATAATCAAATTAGAGTGAACAGATTTCCTTTACTGCATAGCATGGTGGTGATAGTTTTTGTTACATGCTTGTATCATCATAGACTTTCAGTGGGACAAATCACCTTAAAGAAGTAAGTTTGAGTTGATTCTAAATTCTGCTGGACCATATCTTCAGGAACGTAGACATCCTTGTAGTCAAACAAGACCATCTTTGTTGATTAGTGAAATTCGCTTCCTTGAACCCTTCCCCTCCCCCTTCCTGCTTTCTTTTAATTCTTATTCAGTTGCTAGTTTATTTGTTCAAAATTGGCATAAAAGTAATTTTTTTTTTTTTNTTTTTCCTACAGCATTTAGATTGGAATTACACTTAAATATTGATTATAAAAATGAACACTCTAAGATTCTTGTAAAATATTTTACATGGTTATAAGAATATGCTTTCTTTAATATAGCATGAATCTTACTTTTCTGACAATTGTGGTAGTGTGTGTACTATTTTCTAATGAGTTCTGCATGTTGTACAGACATGTGCGGTGCTCCATTGGCAACCACTCTCCTTATACCTTAATGTGTTGTTTGTATGTGATATAGCAAGATTCAGTTGTAAGTAAATTTCCTACTTTGGAGTAGTTAGTGATGCTGACAGAGATTGCATGCAAGATGTTTTGCTATAGAAAGTTCCACTGTTATATGTGTGGTAGATGCCATGTGGTATTAATTTCGAATGTGGGTGCCAGAGTTGAAAGTGTAAAGTCTTGAGAGTCCAGTGGTTTTTATTTTGCTGTAAACATAAAGTTTCAACACTAATGTTGGCATACTCCCGAAAATATTAAATTTCTTTCTAGCTGGAAGAAAGAGAAGATTCTTTCAGTCAATTTCAGAGAGCCAGTTTGCTACTTCCCAATTTCCAGGTAACCATAATTTTATATTATAGTCCATTCACGGTTACTTCACACTTTTCTGAAGCCCTGCTAAAGTTATACTTTTGGTTACCAATTACGTATCCTTCCGCTACATGTAAACATAAACACTGCCATGTGACTAATACGTTTTAACTGTCAAATGCTTTGTTTACTGTTTGCAGCTGTTCAAATAATTCTGTCATTTTTCAAATGCTATTTCGTACGAATGTTTACAATTTAGGCCTATAACCATATTTAGGTCAGCTTTATAACTTTTTGACAATGTCTGTATCGACAATAGTTCTTACGGTTATTATTTTACATTGTAAACATATTTGTTATACACGTANNAGTTAAAGTTTCATTTATTAAAGAATACAATAATTTAAAGTTAATCACAGTGCTATATATTTGTTTTTACAAGTTATTTAAAACACAGGGTGACGTGTAACTCCTAGGGTGATTTTTCAAAGGTTCTTTTCAAAAGTATCGAAGATACCGTGAATGGATTATAGCTGTTTAGTCATTGAAGTATTTATTATGACTTTTTAGTTTATGCACTTATTTTATTATTGCATGTTTGAGACAATGAATGAGATATAAGTGAACCTCATAGAGCAGAAGGCATACCAGTTTGTGGCAAGAGTTCATGTAAAACTGGGTTTTACATAAAAATAAAAAATAAAATTTTGGCCTGCGAATTTTGTAGTGTGGGATGATAATGAACATTGCATATCGCAATGGTGCATTTGTTGAGAAACAGTTTTATCTGAATGTGCCACACTTGGAAATGTGCTGAGTATGTCTCATGTTTTGTTATTGTACCACAAATTTCAGAGTTTGATGTTACAGGTCCAATCCCTTGTAATTATGCTGATGACAAGACGCAGGCATTTGTGGGGGCAGATGCAAGGGGTGAGTGGAGAGTCGTTCTGTTTTAAAATTAGCTCACATTGTAACCCTGAATTCTTATAATAATAAAACACAATTAACTAATATACAACCTAAATACCTTACTGCAGATTTCTGCCTGTCTGGAGAAAACTAGAGATAAATGAACACGTAGATGCAAGGTATACAAATGAAATAACCGAGAAATATTTTCAACTGTATTTACTGATATATATTTTAAAAAATTAAAGAATAAACATAATATTGCCCAGTCATAAATGTGAAATAAATCAAATTTATGAAAATAATGAAATTTGATGCAATGCTGCATAACCTAGGAAGGGAATCAAAATAAATATATGGGAACCCAAATAAATATATTCCATATATTTAAGTATTGGCATCAATAAGAAAATAAATAAAAATCGGGAATGTACTCATTGCAATTTGCAACAGTGGTAATTGCAAGATGTGAGTACAAACCATAGTTTTGTTAGTTTTGCACGGCTGACATCGCAACTGGTAAGTGCTATTCACCACAAGTATGATTGTCCGTGGATAGCTGTAAGTAAACACCACACATAATTTACTTTGTGCTAATTGACTGAAAAATAAACATATGATAATCAAATGTAATTTAAAACACTTTGAATTATTTGTATAGTCATTTATAGTTACATCCAAATTTTCTGAAGTCTTGCTAAAGTTATACTTGAAAACTCTTCCTCCGCCTCATGCAAACAAAGCTTAACAGAGTCTAGAAAAATACACCAAAGGGACAACACACTGCATTTGTGTGCACTCGTTGTAATACTATTCTTGATAAGAACTATTTCTTACTAGGCATTACGGACACAGCTGTTTTCTCGCGGTTTTTATTCATATTAATTG
The DNA here is from genome assembly GCA_002778355.1 of Clitarchus hookeri. Classification (NCBI taxonomy): domain Eukaryota; kingdom Metazoa; phylum Arthropoda; class Insecta; order Phasmatodea; family Phasmatidae; genus Clitarchus; species Clitarchus hookeri. The sequence continues at coordinate 12,869 of NQII01007467.1, forward strand.
TAAATTAAATATAATTTTTATAGATAAAAAATATGTAAATATAATTTCATTTTAACAAAAAATTACGTTGTGATAACACAAGTATAACATGCTTGTGATAAGAGGCATATTTGGGGAACAACCAAATCCGCTATACATGGTGTGATTTTTTTTTTAAAGGTTTGTTAAAAAAAAAAAAAAAAANTTTATGATTTTATATTGTAAAATTATAAAACTGTTTGATTTGTTGTCCATCTGAACCACTACACTGCTATGAAACTACCATTATCATGTCAGTATTATAAGTTAAATAACAATATTACCTTTGTACCTTAATTACCATTAACTCGTGGAATAATAAATATGAAGAATTGTAGTAAATATTCTATGGCTAATGTTACAATAAGACTTACAAAAATATTTAGACATTCACATACGCTATTTGGNATTGTAGTAAATATTCTATGGCTAATGTTACAATAAGACTTACAAAAATATTTAGACATTCACATAAGCTATTTGGTCTATAAATTAACATTGTACTGTTATTGTTTTATTAATGGCTACCAAACCTTTCTTCCTAGCCTTCTGTGCCAAACTGAGGAACATGTGTTTGGGAACATTTAGAAATATTATCTAGGAATTTTGGTTCTTTCTATGTCACATTTGGATGGGTTATAGCCCTCAGTGTATACAGGCTGGTCCTGAAATATGTACAAATGCTGTGAGGTGATTCCCTATGCAAAATGGAATAGAAAACATTATACTAACAGTTGTACAGTAACTTGCGAGGGAAGTAGCCATCCTTGCAATTTGATATGTCAAACTGTGGTAACTGAAATGAATAAAACCTACATGAGATGGAAGAGCAATTCTGTGCATAATATTTGCTTTAACTAAGACCTGAAACCTGCGNAATGAATAAAACCTACATGAGATGGAAGAGCAATTCTGTGCATAATATTTGCTTTAACTAAGACCTGAAACCTGCGAACAGTTGTGGAGTACTATCATACGTATACATTAAGAAAATAGAGGGTGGTATGTTAGTATTCTACCAATGTATGTGTAACCCTTGGGTATTTCTTTAAGACGTCATAATCATACATACAGTACGTTAATGCACAAATAACATTACTGTGATGTAACACTCTCAAGCGAACAGTGTTCCAGACAACGGACAAAGTTTGTAAGGGTGCACTTGGTTGCCTGCCAGGTATGCAACCTGCGCTACAAGGCAGGTCATACTACATGACCAGACAGTTGCATGCAGCTGTGAGTTAGCATCGCTAGTGTCTGTGACAGGATGGCATTGCACAGTTAGTTCGCAACATGGAGAGAGAGTACACGTGCGCATAAATGGCGGACATGTATATTGTGTATGGTGCCGCAGGTGGTAACACGAGCAGCCACAACATCTGTATGAACAGACTTTTCCAAACAGATGCCATCCAGGTCATCAGATGTTCACGTCTGTGGACTGACGGTTGTGCGAGATTGGAATATTTACAGCGAACAGGTATGGCACAAGCGTGAAACGCAATGTCAGCACAGTCAGGTTTGAGGAGCAAGTGTTAAACGCATCGCCGATTCGCTGTCAAGTAGCACACATGGAATCGCTTGTGCAATGCATGCAAGAAACCAAAGTGTTTTGAGGGTTCTGCATGAACAACCGCTACATCGGTATCATTGTAAAAAGGTGCAAGCCTTACACCGAGCTGATTACCAGCCATGTGTTGATTTTGCTTGCTTGTTTCTATATCACAGTGTAGACGAACCTGGCTTTCCTTGCTACATTCTGTGAACAGACAAGACTGCTTTCACACATGATAGCATTCTCAACAGTCACGTATGGAACGATTTAAACCCACATGCAATGGTTGAACACCACCATCACGTGATATTTGCTGTTGACGTCTGGGCCGGCAATGTTTGCAACAACCTCATTGGATTGTACTTCTTTCCGCCACGTTTGACTGGCCACCCTTATTGAGAGTTTTTAGAGGACGTACTACCCGTTCTGTTGGAGGACGTGGATTTATACACATGCCAGCATATGTGGTACCAGCACAATGGAGCCCCTGCACATGTCAGTTTGGAAGCCCGTCACTACCTTACCGCCACATTTGGTGAGCATTGGATAGGCAGAGGCAGACTGGACCAGTGAGGTGGCCACCCTGATTTCTTTCTGTGGGGTCATCTCAAGACATTGGTATACGAGACCCTGGTCAACACAGTAGCTGAACTTCACGCCCGGATCACTGATGCCTGTACTACCATTCTCAACACTCCGCACATTTTTTCCCGCATCATACAGTCGAGTGTGCGTCGCTGTTGTTTGTGTATCGAAGCTAGTGGTCGTCACTTTGAACAGTTNTACCTCAACAGACGGTGAGTCTTCAGGTCCACAAATCTGCGGCTGGTTCCAGAGAAGGGTTGGGAACCCTGCCTGCCATATCCCAGCTTTTTGGTTTTCCTTGGGGTCTCCTTCATTATTATTACACACACTCTGTTTCTCAGTCATTTCCCAGCCAGTACATTTTGTATCCCTTCCTTGGTTCCAGCTGCTTATTCCCTCTCAAATTGGTTTCGCTCAGCTCAGCTCATTCATGCCTCTCCACGTCTCATAAAATTCACAGTCTCCACTGTACTTCCTGTCAATCTAACTTTATGTAGCTTGGTTCGTTGATTATTTTTGTCTGGCATTTCACTGTCATATAGTATTCTACTTAGTTTTTGGCCGCTGGCTTGCTAGGCCTGTTGTGGCCTAAAACAGACTGGTGGAGCTACCACCTGCAGGCTGCCAGGTAAACCTATTGCTGCGGTGGTACTCTTATCTAAGGCTGTGAATGCTATTGGCCTTCTGGCTCATCCACCACCAACCCTAGGCTCCTAGTCCACCTTGATGGGATCTAGCTGCTCAGGCCCTTTTTCAAGCTTTTTGACCAGTCTCCTTAACTAGCTCCCACTCCAGGACCACTGGCAACCTTGAAAACCTGAAGAAAAAAAAGGGGGGGGGGGAATTAGGTGGTCAAGAATTGTTGTGGAATTTCGTGAGAATTCTGTGAATGTATTAATGGTTTTCGCTATGCCAATTTTAGTGCACAATACTCAATTATTTAACCAAATTTTCTCTTTAAGAATAATGTGTTTGGAGTGGGGATAATGCAACGCTACTTCTTTAGAGCAGTTTTGTATGACATGGCCAAAACATTGTTTTGTAAGTTACATTGTTTGACCTCTCCATAAAAATTATTTTTGCCATGGAAATTAAATTTGTTTAATAGGTTAGAATGTCTTATGCTGTATATTTTGAATCCCATCAGTGTTTTGTTGTGTAAAGTTGTCAAGTTAGGAATATTGTCAAATTTGCAAGAATGACTAGCAATAGCATGCATTTGATCTTCAGATAAAGTATAGTTCTTTGTTACAATTTTTTAATTGTTTTTTGGTGTATTGTGATTTGAGCAATTGTTGTCAGTGAAATGGTGGTGGTTTTTTTGTGGAATTTGAATGAATGTACTTTTGCAGGTGGCACAAGAGTAAAATCAACGTTGAGCTCTCGAAACCAAAAAACATTAGATCAAAATGTCACTTTTGAAATATCAAGGGCAGAAAAGGATCAGAATGTTTTTGGTGACAGCACTGTGTCCAATGAATCTCCAACCCACAACCACTCTTTTATAGGTAAATGTAATAGTCAAATATGTACAGGTAGATAATGTTTGTGGGCACTAGGAATCAGCAAAGAAATTAAAGCTCTGGACTTTTTATACCTGGGGTAGAACTAGAATCAGAATGAAGCCTAGAATAGATACTGTCTTTGGTTTTCAGATAATTGGTGGAATGAAGTTTAATACTTAAAAAAATCTGGATTTTTAAAAATGTTAAAAAGAGTTTTGCTGGAATTTAGTATTCTATTTTTTTTATTAAACTTTTGGGATATTTTGACATTTCTTGAGAACCAATTAAAATTGCCATATTCGNTCTGACACTATAAATCTAATTTCCTTCTATGAAAATATGATTTCCAGCATACAATTCATAAATATAAATATCATGTGTTGTTATAACTCAGGGATCCAAATTATAATGCAATATAATTTATGCATCGTACTACATTTTACCAAGTGGGTTTGTAAATCTTATCATATTGTAGAATTTTTTTTTATAGTGGTTGGATACTGTACTGTATTATTTAATTTTGGAAATTAAGTAAAAAAAATTTTTCAAGTAGTTACAGAAGGTGCTTTGTCACCAATGAAATATATGTATTAATGATTTGCTATCATGTTGTCTACCCGTACCGTAGCTGTGTGATCAGTAATGAGAGTTGTGTTTTTGTTAATTTATTCTTATTGTATTGTTGCATGGTTTTTGGTTGACCCATAACATAAGTCTTGCACAGTTTTTACATAATGCTGGGATAATGCCATGAATGTATGTTGCACAGAATTTGTGTATGTCCAAAAATTGCATCAACTTTGATTTTGATGATAGTACATATATATTCACTTGAGTGTGCCCTCTTGCTTGTTATAGATGAACATGAAATGGAAAGTACATTTTGCTTGTCACAAGCTGAAGATATTACATTTACTATCCCTGCTAATGAGAAAAGTAATTCATCTGTTTTGAAAACACAGACTTTAAAGATGCACCTAATGGTACCTAGACAAACTGGAAAATCTGCTTTGCAAAATTCATCTACAATTGGTGAGTAGCATCACCTGTTTATTTATTAGCTTCCATAGATCTGCTTTTGTGCTTTGTAAGCTCTAGAATTTGGAATACATGTCAAGACTAAGGCTGAGCCGATACCGGTACCGATATATCGAAACCGGCCAATATCGTAATTATCAGAATTGTTTACAATTAATGTTTAAATCGCTGATATTATAACCTATATTTTGCCGTAAGAATCTAAGATGATGCTGTTTTCATCTTGCCATAATTGGAGTGGATTAGCGCACTATTTGGTATTATTAAAGTAATAATTATTTTTAAATTGGTTTTTACTTAAAGTACCTAACTGGCTGTGTTTATTTCTAAAGCAAAATTAGGCACGTTTTGCATGATTATTTACTAAACATGTTGTAATGATGCAATATTCTTAATTTTTCGGGACATGGGTGTAAAATTCTTTCGTGTTTAGGAAGCTTTGGAAAGCTTCGTAATATTTTTATCGGGTTTCAAGTTTAAAGCCGTGGTGGCTCGTTTCTCGTGTTATTTTATCCAGCAGACGTGTGCTATTATAGGTTATCGGGAGGACGTCTGCTGTTTAAGTTTTATCAGGACGACGGTTACAGTTTTAGTTTCGAACTTTGGAGTTTTTGTGAAGCGTCAGCATTAATTAGATATTTTCAGGCAACATCGACCAGTTTTAGTTCCTCCGGTGCAGTTTTGTTATACGAGATGTTAGTTTATCTGGTTGTTGACGGCGAAGTTTGTTTATGTTGACGCGCAGGATTAGTTCCTACGGCGTAGTTACGATAACGTTGTGGAAAGCGTGCGTGGCCAGGCCCTTATCTCTGGAGAGGGGGGCGAGAGACAGAACAAAAGAGGCATCTGTCTGTCGCCCTTTTAGCAGTCTGACTTCTTCACTTAAGTCGCCCGTGATGGCAGGTCAGCGAGTCTGCGGCGAGGGCCGTTAGAGGCTTCTTCAAGTCGTCCGTGAGGGCAGGTCAGTGAGTCACTTCAGGGCAGCTGTACAATGCTCGCTTCGGTCGCGTTGGGCGCAACGCTAAACTGCCACATCGGCTACTAAACGTTATTAATTTAATTCTCTGCCGGTGTGGGAGGTAGCTGCATTTTAAGTTTCTTCGGGTCAGTTTTTTTAAGAACATAATTAAGTAAACAACTGTGGCTCCGTTCTTAACATTTATATTTATCTGTGAGAGGTTCGTACTCTGCACAATGAATCTTTGTATGTGAACTATGAAACTACAACAGTTAAATAAACGTATATATAACAAAATACTCTGGAACTTCTTCTTTCTTTAATCGGCGTCCATTCACTGAGTCTCTTGTTTCTACCTTGAGCTAAGCTGAGGCAACGTAAACATTCAGCAGTGAAACAAGTGCCAAACGTTACAATATGGCACCTAACTGTGGAGCTGCATTATTATAAATATGGCTTAACGTAACCAAGACGCGGGAACATTACAATGTATACAACAAAACAATAGTAGCCACCATTTGTGTTTACTGAATTTTATCTCTGAAGGCAAAGCTTGCCGCATGAACAAAACTTAACATTTAATCAGCCTAACACATATTTAATATTAACAATAATTAATATTTAGGATTACCTCCATAAATATTTTGTCTTAGTAGTTTCATGTCCAACCGTGAACACGATGACACATAAAATAAAATTATGTAATATTGGTTACATGCTGCACATTACTGCTGCCGCCGTTGGTTTGTTTGCTGTTGCTGTAGTAATATAACGGTGTTAGGTTAGGGAACGAACGTGGTGAAATTATTTACGTGTGTCAGCAAAAAACAAATAATGTGGCTGAAGGAAAAGTGACGTGTGGAATGTTTTTACCNGTGGCTGAAGGAAAAGTGACGTGTGGAATGTTTTTACCCTAAGCAACATGCAAGAATGTTTGCAATATTTGCAAATGTTTGGTTTTGAGAGGCGGTATATCATCGAGGTCTTATAGTACCACAAACTTAAAACGGCACCTTGAGTGTACGCACCCTTTGAAGTAGAAGAGCTTCAAATTACAACAGTGTCCTAGGCCTGTTGTACAACTCTCAACACAACTTTCTGGCAGACAAAATGTGCCTAACCATGCCATCATTACGAGTACTTCACAAATTTCAGATAACGATTGTGTGGCTACATGTTCATCTAGCCCTGATGTAAACAGGTCTAAACTGAAATTTCATAACGTGTATGAATTAATGGAAAAAAGTAAAACCTTATCCATCATCACATGCCCGCACTGTGAAAATAAATTCTCACTGGAAAAATCATTTACTTAGACCTTTTACCATTTAGTATCGTGGAAAACAAAGGTAGGTTGAATACTACAAATACATTATATGCATAATTCATATGTGCATCATAACTCTCACTTTTTTTTTTACATCAATTTAGATTATTTTTGTCTTAAAAATATGCTTAATTATGAACTAGTAAGTGGTTCCTAGAGAGTTTATTTATGTTAATAGTTTGACTTATTACTAAAACAATAAAAACAAAGACAATTAAAATTTTCTTTAACTAAATGTTTTAAAAATAAAGTTTTTAATTTTTGAAACATGAAAAAATGTTATTTTTTCTTGTCAAGGCAGTATTGGTATTGGCAAGATCGGTAAGTTTGTATCGNTTTTGAAACATGAAAAAATGTTATTTTTTCTTGTCAAGGCAGTATTGGTATTGGCAAGATCGGTAAGTTTGTATCTGCAATATTGGAAAAGGCTCGAAAACTACAATTTATTTTAAATTTGGCCAAATTATCTAAGAAATATTAAAGTGCTCTCTATATGTATAGTCTTATTAAAGTAAAACTCTGTTCATCTTTAAATAACTGCATACAAGACTTGCTAGTTTTCTTATTGCACATAATTCGTATAACTTTCTTTTGAAGGATAAAATCCTTTATAGCATCTACAGATTCACCCCAGAAAATTATCCCATACGACATTACAGATTGAAAATATGCTTAGTAAATTGTTTTGAGGTTATTTTAGACACACTTCTAAGAGAATAGCATGCTGCACTAAGTTTATCTGTGTTATACTTTACATGCTTTTTCCACTTTATTTTTAATCCATAATTAACACTAGAAATTTAGTATAAGTCTCATTTGTTATATCTTTATCTTTGCATATAACTTTTAAATCAATATTCACATTATTTTTAGTGCAAAATTTGACTAAATTTGTTTTATCACAATTAAAGGTTAACTTACTAACTGAAAACCAATTGGCTAATTTATGATGCATTTCATTAACTTTATTTTCAAGTTCCAAATGTAATTCAGCAGTAATTAATAAACTAGTATAATCTGCAAATAAGACAGTTTTTACATTTTGGCCTAGATAAGCTGGTAAATCATTAATATAAACAAAGAAACAGCGGTCCAAGAATTTATCCCTGCGATACTCCATACTTTATTACATCTTGACTTGATGTTACATCCCGATTTAACTCGTGATCTGTAATTACAACTTTTTGACTTTGATTCTTCAAGTATGATTGAATTAATGAGTTGAACTTATCTTTAACACCATNTTTATTTTTAATCCATAATTAACACTAGAAATTTAGTATAAGTCTCATTTGTTATATCTTTATCTTTGCATATAACTTTTAAATCAATATTCACATTATTTTTAGTGCAAAATTTGACTAAATTTGTTTTATCACAATTAAAGGTTAACTTATTAACTGAAAACCAATTGGCTAATTTATGATGCATTTCATTAACTTTATTTTCAAGTTCCAAATGTAATTCAGCAGTAATTAATAAACTAGTATAATCTGCAAATAAGACAGTTTTTACATTTTGGCCTAGATAAGCTGGTAAATCATTAATATAAACAAAGAAACAGCGGTCCAAGAATTTATCCCTGCGATACTCCATACTTTATTACATCTTGACTTGATGTTACATCCCGATTTAACTCGTGGTCTGTAATTACAACTTTTTGACTTTGATTCTTCAAGTATGATTGAATTAATGAGTTGAACTTATCTTTAACACCATAAAAACATAATTTTTTTATTAAAATCTTATGGTGTACACACATAAAGGCTTTGGATAAATCACAGAATACTCGTGCTGCATGCTGCTTATTATTTTATATATATGTGTGTGTGTGTGTGTGTGTGTGATGATTCACAGCACCTGTATCGCCCCATTTTCTTAGAAACATGACACCTAGGGTTCACGAAAAAAGTGTGATAACTATACCCTATATCTATATGAATCATTGATTGGTAGTAATTACATTCCCCCCGAACAAATCTAAGGTAGGGGTATGAGGGGTGAGCTTTGAAATAGCAAATGGGAACATGGGATCGTATGTGTTATCGTTGGATAGATCGTCTGAAAGAAAACATAATTTACCAAGACACTTTTTTCTGAAGTGAATAGTTTACGCACAATAAATTAAATTATCTAAGCATATGGATTGTGACGTGCGTAGTTTACGCACAATGAAAATTGATCAAAAATGTTGTTTTCTTACTACAATCAAAAGGAAATCGACTAAACGTGTTGTTTTTCTACCGTGCATACCTAGTGTACGTACAATTAAAAGGATGTATGCACTGTAAATACCGGTATGGTGCGAGGGAATTACTGGNTTTACCGTATGCCGTGCATACCTAGTGTACGTACAATTAAAAGGATGTATGCACTGTAAATACCGGTATGGTGCGAGGGAATTACTGGGAATTTAGAACATCATTCGCACACAGTACTCTTCATAAGTGTTCTCAATGTCGACCATCCTGTATCACACGACTCTGCTCTCAGTCTTACATTCACGGATGCACGGCCGACCTCGGCACTGATGAGAGATCCACATGCTGTTTTGATTCTGTCATTCATGCAATGTAAAACGAATGACTGAATTAATGAACTTTCGATTGTCATTTAACGTGCATGCAAAACCTGCAGCTCATGTAAGTGGTAGATTGCTTGCTGGTTAGTGCTGCCTTTTTCTCAGAGTTTGTTCGGAAACAGTTTAATATCAGCAGTTATGTTTATCCAATTATCATTGGTTGTGTGTAAACTATGCATGTCGGATACACAAGGTGTGCCATTGTGGCATTGTCGATTGTTGTGCGAGACTCGCTTTGATACTAGCAGTGACCTGTTTGCCTTACTGCATGGACTCTTGTATTGGGTGTTAGATGGTTTCCGAGCAAAAGTGACGAATAATGCAGCATTACGCTGCAAGCAGATAAGCCATAATATACCACTTGCAGGAACTGCAGACTTTGCATGCAAGTTAACTGACAATCGAAAGGTCGTTCATTCAGACAGTCATTTGTTTTACATTGCAACCATTAATTGTGTGTGTTGTTTCAGTGTCAGACGTCGTCTGTCNTTCATTCAGACAGTCATTTGTTTTACATTGCAACCATTAATTGTGTGTGTTGTTTCAGTGTCAGACGTCGTCTGTCTGTGGTTTTGATTGCTGAATGGAATGCCATTTATGAACGAAGCAGCATTGCTGATGATACTGGGAATGTTGTTGGAAATGCAGAGCTGTTGCCCGTTTGTACACGGAGAGATATTCACAGCACGTCCATCATTCGTACAATGTCTTCCAGTGTCTTGCATGTCGCATGCACACAACTGAGCTAGTGCAACAGACACGCAACAAATTTCTCATCATATGNTCTTCCAGTGTCTTGCATGTCGCATGCACACAACTGAGCTAGTGCAACAGACACGCAACAAATTTCTCATCATATGACCTATGAGAGACGAGAGGGCTGTTTATTTACTTGCTGCCATGGTAGTTAATCATCATGGCTCTACACAGAGGATTTCCCGCGACTCAGGATTGTCTCAAAGTAGACTGTGGAGAATCCTCGCTGATAATCGTTTACATCCGTACCATGTACAACTGCACCAAGAAATTGGGAATAATGACTTTCCTAAGTGCATTGATTTCTGCGCAATTGGTACCGGAGTAAGGACCACGCTTTCCATTGCAGCATTTTGTGGACTGATGTCACATTCAAGAGTAATTGTGACAACATACATAATGCCCATTACTGGTCTGCAGTCAACCCACATTGGCTCTGCCAAGTGGATGACCAGCATGTGTAGAGCCTTAATACTTGGTGTGGCCTTCTCTGACATTGTGTCGTAGGATTATATTTTTTTGAAAGGCAGTTAAATGGTGCAGCATATGCAGACTTCCTAGAGAATATTTTGTATCAGCTGATCGAAGATGTCCTGCTCACTTTTCACAGAGAGCTCGGCTAGTTGCCGACATGTTATTCCCCAGAAGAATGATGTGTGCGAGTGAGTGTTCCCAGTTCTCATTTCACAGTATTTCTCATACCATATTGGTATTTACAGTGCACCCAACGTTCTTTTGATTGTACGTACACAAAGTATGCATTTCAGAATAACAACGTGTTTCATTGATTTCCTTTTGATTACAGTAAGAAAACCACGTTTGTGATTAATTTTCATTGTACGNGAATAACAACGTGTTTCATTGATTTCCTTTTGATTACAGTAAGAAAACCACGTTTGTGATTAATTTTCATTGTACGTAAACTACGCACATCACAAATCATATGCTTAGATTTAATTTATTGTGCGTAAACTATGCATGTCAGAAAAAAAGTGTCTTAGTAAATATTGTTTTCTTTTAGACGATCTATCTGATACTATATACGACCTTTGTTCCCATTTGCATTTTCAAAGCTCTCCCCCGTACACCTACTTCTGGTATGTTTGGGAAATGGAATTACTACCAATCAATGATTTATATAGGGTATAGTTGTCACACTTTTCGCGAACCTCCAGTGTTGTGTTGTTGCTGAGAAAAAGGAGTGGTNACCTCCAGTGTTGTGTTGTTGCTGAGAAAAAGGAGTGGTACGGGTGCTGTGAATCATCCTGAAACCCAAATTGAGATGAAGATATTATATCCAAAGATTCCAAATTCTTAACTAATCTTACATAGATTACCTTTTCTGAAATCTTAGAAAAAATTTAAGAGTGATGATATAAAGTAGGTCTGTAGTTATTCACATTTTCTTTGCTACACTTTTTATGTGTCTGACTTAAGCAGTGCTAACATAATAAATTATCAAATCACATCAACAATTCGAGAAGTATATATTCTCAAANTTAAGCAGTGCTAACATAATAAATTATCAAATCACATCAACAATTCGAGAAGTATATATTCTCAAATGTAATTTTCGTATATTTTTCAGTTCAGATTATGGAGTCGCACATGTGCAGTGCACTAAAAGCACTATAATTTTTAAAAGAGCTATTCCTACTTTAGAGTTGTATGTAAAAAAATTTAAGTGATAACAGCAATGATATAAAAATAACAAAAAATATAATTTTCTTTTTCCTCTTTTTTTTTTATTAGAGAAAACACATTTGTTATTTTTCTCATGCATATGGCTGCTGACATGGCATACAATATTGGATACAATTATTGATTGTGTGTATGCGAAATCATATTTTGTTCCGAGCAAATTCTAGCACTAAAACTTTGCCATAGCTGGAAGGGTTCATTGGGGAAATAATTGATGCCAGAATTATAGCTCGTGTGTATAGGGCATAATAGCAGCTGATGTCGAAATCTTTACTAGAACTTATTTGTGTAGATGACAGCAAGAAATCGACGAGGCGTCGTATGGGTTGCTGAATATGCTAATAACGGTGTTGGCGTCTTTACGACTTGCAGCATTTCTAAAAAGAATATTTGTAAATAATTTTGTGAGAGGGAAGTTGTTTTTATACTAGTAACCCCTTACTTTGTAGCTGTAATGATTCAGTCAGGCTGCTGCAAATATGAGAACAACAAAACAATAGATGCCAGGAGGGCTTGCCGGATTTATCCTCAAAACTAAATTAAAACATTAAAAATAACATCTAATGCTATGGCATATAGCAAGTCTCTTAAACAAGGAATAAAATATCCACGACTACAGTAAAAAAGATATATATAATATATAAAAATTTAACCTGAGGAAACAAACATGATCATCTGCCAAAGAATTTTAATCCGAATACCTCCATAGCAGTTGAATGTTTACTATATAAAATTGCTTTATAGTGTTTTTTAAAATATTATTTTGATATAATTATATTTTTTTAGTGTGTTCAAATAGTTTAGGTATCACCATCCGAATTTGCATGTGTTCAGACTCTCAAGCCTAAATTCTAATTCTTTATTTTTTACTAAAAGTAATACATTAGCTGCAGCATGCGATGAGAGTAGAGGAAAATGGGAATGCATGGCTTAGGTTGCCCCGATAAAGCAAGACATGCTAGATATGCATTTCATTTTGTTTAACCATGTGACCGTGAAATAAGGCCATGGTGGGGTAGAGCACTGATAATAATTAAATAAAAAACCTTAAACATGTACACACGACCATCATTGCTTTTTAGTAAAATATGATTTGAAGAATAATTAGGATTATTTGCAGTTGCCTGCACCGGAAGTGGTGGTTGGCTAGGCTGCAAAGTGTTGGGGTGGTCGTGAGCTCATTAAAAGTTTAGGCTACATTTTTCCACTTGTTGCCTGACCATGGAGAGGTGTCGATGTAGCTAGTCACCGAAAGAGTGAAAACACTGGGATGACTATTGGAACCAGTCTGACGCCACGACTACTGTCGTGTAATCAATCAAGATTTTGTGGCCTACGAATAATTAGCTATCCACTACATATATATAAGCGCTAAGGTGATAGCTACAAGAGATTGCCGAAATCAAAATTGAAATCTTGAAGTAAGGATATACATTTAAAATAAAGAAACGTTTTAACTGTCATTCATTAACTCTTTGGTGCATGTCACTTTGGTATCAACACAGCTTATAGAGTTTAACATAAAAGTTCGCAAATTTAAAATACGTATGGGGCAGAATTCACAGCTACAGATCAACATAAAATAATTAATAATGCTTCAAACTTACTCAATTGTAAGTAAGTGGAAATTCTTTATTTAATCATCAATTATATGGAAAAAACAATTTTTTGTTATTAATTGTATTTTTATTTTGTATGCTAAGTTGCATGCTATTTTTGTATTAATTTGATAATTTTAATATGTCGCGTCACTCAAATTGTGCAAACAGGTGAAATTAATTTTTTTAATTAAAAAAAATCTTGATCTTTTATAGGAGTAAGGGTGTATTTTATTATTGTGTTAATTAGGGCTGCTCAGATACCAAATTTTATAGATGCTCATAGTACCGGTACTGGTTACACAGATACTCCAGATACCAGTACCAATAGTTTATTCAAGTAGTCTTTATTTTCAGACCTATACACAAGAAACCATGACTGCACTTATTTAGTTTATAAAAAAAAAAGTCACATTTTACAACCATCAATTGCCACAAAGTTTAAAAATTTCAATTAGTGTACCTAGAAATTTAAATCTTGAAAATATGTACAAATAGCCTACAAAGAATTTAAAAGAGGCCTAGTTTATTCATGTGGTATTTATATTCTGACCTATACACAACAAACAATGTCTGGCTTTAATTGGCTTATAAATAAATTTAGTGATTGCTTGCTACCCTAAACATGTAAAATTTGCTATCCTGAAGGGCAGCATATCGGAACAAAGAATTTTCACAATGAGTTCGGTGATTTGAAGTGCCCTGCTATTTGTAGATGCCAGAGGTGTATGTTTTTCAAGCATGCTGTCAATTGTGTGGGAAATAGGTTTGTATATGGTGCTTGTTTAAGTAGGTGTTTGTTAACAGTACACACGTGGCATTGTTTGTTGTGGCAGATTAGGGTAACTGTAAATGCGTAGCAGTGTCTGTTATCTGGATCATTCAAACTTACTTGACAATCTAAAGATTTTGGATTGGAAACAAGTTTGAGGTTAAACATTTTAACCCTTTCCGCATAGTGGAGATGATAATTCAAAAATCCTGAAATATGTTTTTAGTCCATTTATTATTTTTAACAATAATTGCCTTGATATCTCACATGTTTTAAAATATATTTAGTACTAATTGAGATCACATTTTACACCTTTACTCCCATTAGAGGCACAATATAAAAAAAATTCTATTAGTTATTTGGTGATTGTGCCTGTAGTATTATGAAGAATAAATAACTTGTAATATTTCGGGCAGTGCGTTCGTTAACACGTTATTTAAAATAATGCAGCCTCGCCGTTGGGCGCCATATTGTATTGGTCCCACGGGCTAGTTACGATATGTTAATGTAGCCGCACAGGTGGGCGCCATGTTGTTAACGTTCTGCACTTGTTACATTGCGGAATGTTTACGTTGCCACGGCTTGCTCAGAGGTAGAAACACGAGACTCAATTAATTGAACACCAGTTACTTAAGAAAGAAGTTCCAGATTAGTTTGATATATATATATATTTATTTATTTAACATTCTGCAACACAGTTCACAGACGCACAGACGGAGTTTCAGTGTGCAGAGTACGAACCTTTACCATTAAATGTACTATTGCAGATAACAGTGCCACAGTCGTTTACTTAATGATGTTCTTAAAAAACTGACCCAAAGAAACTTAAAATGTGGCTACCTCCCACACCGGCAGAGAAATAAAATATAAAGTCTAGTGGCCGATGTGGGGGTTATTCGTATACACGACGCGATCTAGACTATCATTGTACTAAGACGACTACTGTTCTGACCTGCCCTCACGGGCGACTGCCCCGAAGTAACTCTCCCTGACGACTGACTTGAAAGAGACTGCTCCTAGGGCGACAGACAGATGCCCTTT
The DNA here is from genome assembly GCA_002778355.1 of Clitarchus hookeri. NCBI lineage: Eukaryota > Metazoa > Arthropoda > Insecta > Phasmatodea > Phasmatidae > Clitarchus > Clitarchus hookeri. The sequence continues at coordinate 28,304 of NQII01007467.1, forward strand.
TTGTGCTGCCTATCACCCCCCTCTCCTGAGATAAGCGCCCGGCATCTGCCAGCAGCGTCATCTAAAACTGCACGTGTCCCGCTCTCAACACGTTATCGATACTGCGTTGTCAACAGAAACGAACCTCTCGTACAACAAAAACTTGTTGACGTTGCCTGAAACTGTGCTGGAGGAACTAAAACTGTCGACGCATTCAACATCATCCAGATAAACTAACCTCTCGTTTCGTATCAAATTTGTTGACGCATTAAAACTGCGCCGAAGGAACTAAAACTTGTCGACGTTGCCTGATCCACAGAAACGAACTAATCTAATTAATGCTGACGCTTCCCCAAAAAACCAAAGTTCGAAACGAAACTTGTAACCAGGANAACTGATCACTCATTAAAGTTGATAGGTACTAAGAATTCATTAACAATCCCATGTAGGTAAAATATAAAAAAAAAAATTAATTGAGTTTTAAACATTAGCGTAAGTATTATTTTGAAACAACTTTAACCACAATTGTCTGTAGGGAATAAAATTTATTGAGTATTACGTGAAACCATAATCCAGCGTTTCCTATCTCCTCCGAAAATTTTGAGGTTACTATCTCTAGGGTGCTGGACTGCGTATGATGAATTAGTGAGTGAAGGAAAGGGTGAATAATTGTATGAATATAGGCACATAATTTTATTTAAACTTTCTTATGAGTTTTGTAAACATTAAACATTATTATTAGTAACCTCACCACTGTTGAACTTAATTTGCAGTACCCAAGTGCCACTGCGAGCCTATTCGGAAATGCCTTTAGATTCCTGTTGTTGGGCAAGCACTGGTTGTGGCGTCATCGTGTGTGGAGTGCTATCAGGCTTGGTTGCTGCATCTAGCGGCGCTCCCATCATGCTGGCACTCCATGAACGAGTCTTTAAAACCAGATTGTGGTGGTGTGAGGAGAGAAAGAGATTTGGGTAGTGCTTAACAGCTAAGGTCTCTAGCACAGAGAGAGTAAAGTGAGGTGAAGATGGAGCAGCGATTGAATACAATTTAGGGGAACGTGTGTACTCAGAGTTAACCTATTGACCAATGGAAAGGTCTGCCACAAGCAAAAATCCAGGGCTACCCCACCGATAGCCAATACATTACTGCAGCTCCTTGTAATGAGAACAGTCTGANCCACAAGCAAAAATCCAGGGCTACCCCACCGATAGCCAATACATTACTGCAGCTCCTTGTAATGAGAACAGTCTGAAGATAAATCGCTTTAATTGCTCTCGCATAATTATTGAATCAAAAATGTTACAAAAATGCCATACACCCCAATTAATACAATACATTAGTTCCAGAATATAATGTGTACAGAAACGAGCATTGTTTTTACCGGTACATTTAATTGGCCCGAGAATAATTCAAATTATTACAAAATTATTATTTACTTGAATATCTTTAAAATATGCTGAAAAAATATTTACTCCGAAATCTAAAACTGTATGCGCCGACACTTGCACTAGACACGAGCTCCATGCATAGTCTGCCTCTATGGGGAGGGAGGGATGACCCTCCCCACCCTCAGGCAGACTCGTCCGCTGCCCCATTGCTTGTGCGACAGCCGGGGGAATGATGATTCACAGCAGCGACCTGGTTGGTGTCACAGCCCCCTCCTCTTCCACCATGCTGGTGAAGTCGACACGTTTGAAGGATGCACAAAAATATGGGAACTAAGACCCTCGGCGCAACATGGCATTTAGTGAAATTTCTGGGCGATGGCCTACGACCCTTTAAATATTGCAGTGGTCCAGAGGTGTCTAGTCTTGGTAGANTTTAGTGAAATTTCTGGGCGATGGCCTACGACCCTTTAAATATTGCAGTGGTCCAGAGGTGTCTAGTCTTGGTAGCCTTCTGGCTGATTACGGTAACCGGGACATGGGTGAAGAGGATGTACGATGATGGGAGATTACGAGACGGCGGCGGACGAGGTGTTTGTGGAGTGAACAGACGAGAGGGCATGAAACCAGACGAGTGAAGGCTACTGTGTATGAGGGCGCTTAGAAATATATAGAACATTGTAGACTGGTTTGACCTGGACTAGACTGAGGTGGGACTGAATGAACATGTGATACTTACTTTACTGTAAGTATTCTAAGTCAAATATAGACATATAATTTATAAAGTAATTCATTAGGTTTTGATGCACTGTCTATTGGGACTGATTTTTAATTATTTAATTATATTAATTTCTTTGAGGTAATTATAAATTGTATTGATTGAATTCATTAATTGTAAACTGCAATTGATAGCAATGTATTGTGAAGTGTTGAGCCAATATAATTTTGTTTGTAAATATTGTAAATAAAATTAGGAAATTATAATTAACTCTTTTATTTAATTAAGATCTCCACCCCTAAATGAAACTGNAAATATTGTAAATAAAATTAGGAAATTATAATTAACTCTTTTATTTAATTAAGATCTCCACCCCTAAATGAAACTGGTTTTAGCCCACTGACTGTCAGAAATTGTAACAATGCAATAAGTTCAAAATACTTTGTTAGTTTTTGCTACAATCTTAAAAAGAAAACACAATTTTTAGTAAGTTAAAATTTACTTAACATGTCATGTAGTTATGTTACACTTTTTATCACAACAAAAAAACTTTTCACAATGAAATTGGTATCCTATCCTGATTGTACAATCTAAATAAAATGAAGCTGCACCATGCACACAAAAATGTTACAAGTTTTACGACATCTAGGCTATGAAATCTTTCAGCTCTCTCTCTCCTGCGGTCATTGGAATGTTCTGCCAGAAGATCCAAAATACTGTAACGAGTTTAAGTTCAGAAAAGTTTACACTCTGTCTGCTGATTCAGCAAAATGGAACCACAATTACATGATGATATTTAATTATGTACAGAGGCACTATAATCAATATGTTTTGAAATAGTAGTTTGTGCAATAAAAAAAATGTTTCCAAATTATGTATACATAGTTAAAAGAAAAACTGATGCTATTTTTAATATAACGTACATGAAGTGTACCTAATTTAAGTTGAACAAACAATTNTAGTTAAAAGAAAAACTGATGCTATTTTTAATATAACGTACATGAAGTGTACCTAATTTAAGTTGAACAAACAATTGATCTCGTGTAAACACATTTCGTCAGTTTTACACACAATTAGCATTCTGCTCGCGGCTTTGTCCGCATGTAATATACGAAGCATTGTCTATTTTTCACCGAAGGACCACTTTGTACTCCATAGTAGTGGTCCAGCTCTCAATTGCTAAGATTACAAAGANGAAGCATTGTCTATTTTTCACCGAAGGACCACTTTGTACTCCATAGTAGTGGTCCAGCTCTCAATTGCTAAGATTACAAAGATGTACTTACTCTGGAGCAGGTCATGTGTTGCAGCCCATGTGAGAAGCAGTCCTCAATTGTAGCTCTACCACAGAAAAGAGGAAGTAGACTGGTTTTCATCTTCTGCGCAAGTAGTTACCATGACCCACTCCAAATTTCCAAACTTCTGTCACAGTTCACGTGGTCGACAGTGTTAAATGTGTTTGGTTTTTATATTAATTCTCAAATGACACGCCATTTTGCATGAATAAAATGCTTCTGCCAACTTCAATTTAATATAATTGTGTTAAAAATTGGTTGAAGGAAGTTTAAACACAGCGCAGAGTACTGGTTTATATACTAAGTTTTCTAACCTTAAATTATATTTGCGTGGTTTTCGACAGTTGTGTATTCGGAAAAGCATTCCAATGTTGGGACACGGTGAGTGGCCATTGCAAATGTACTTTGAGCACTCAATCCATATATTTCCTCTAAGGTTCCTGCCACCTATAGTGACTGTTCATGTGCCTTATTTATTTATAGCCATATAAAACAGACTATTAAATTGTTAGATATTATTAATGCTGCCCAATCCTCGTATAACAATCTTAACATTGTTTGATTTGCCTGTTTACAACTGATAATGTGAAGATTTCTTATTAATGGTGCTTATCTATTCGTTGCTGTCATCTTCACCTGCTGAATGATCTGGTGATAATTTCCTCCCCCATTAGTGAGGTTTCTCAATTTAAAAGCAACAAATTGGGTACCAAGTAGTTCAAAGCCAAATACAATTTTCCACTCTCCTGTTCCCTCTACGAAATAATTTGTAAAACTTCAAATATATTATGTTTCTCTTACTGCTGAACACGAAAATAAAATCAAATACTTTGTAATATAATACTTTGTTAGAAATTCTCACACAACCTTCATTACATGGAATTTATGCTGATGATGATTTAATATATTTTAAAATATATCTAATACAGTCTCGAATTAAATATTTTATTTCTTGTAATTGAGATAATTTAATAACATCCAAATATATAGAGGTTGTTTCCGAAAAAATTGTAAAAGTTTAAATGAGGCAAAAAACTTAATGGGGCTTATAGTCTAAGTGATTTTATAGTGAGGTGCATACACTTTAGTCATAAGGCTTGAAAATATTTTTATTAAAAAATAGCCATAAAATACACTAGATTAAACTTCAAACTTTAATATAGCGTTTTATTGGATTTATTATGTGCTAACATTTGTTTGTTACTATCATCCTTTTGTCATTAATAGGCTAACATAAGGGGTGCCATAAATGTTTGTAAATGTGTAACCGTGAACTTTATCAATTTTTTTCAACTCAGATTAAAAATAAATTCTGCCTTGGTATAACATTCTCATGCGAACGGTGCTCTTTGAAACAGCACGCATGTTTAAAGAGGGTGCTTCAAAACGCCTGGCAGTTACGCAATTTGTGTTAGGTTCGATAAACAGTTTGTCTACTATGCAAATGCAGTAGAAAATTAACTATTTCAGTTTTCTGCTGTTGAGTCACCATTTTTTATGCATTGCATGCCGATTCAATTTCTGATGCAGCGAGTGGCGATTTTCAAATTACAGTAATTACCATTCACCTTATACATTGTAGATAGTGATTATATTGTTTGTGTGTGTGTGTGCGTGCGTGCACGTTTAAAAAAAAAAAAATTATAGGCATTATTGGGCAAGTAACTTTCGGTATGCAACGGAGTCTCTTCAAAATGTAAGAATAAAAAGGGCAGCAGTTTTTAATAAAGTCTTAACACGGAAAAATAATTATTGTTAACCAATATTACCTACATGCAAGTATAATGTATTAATTGGCATGGCAAGAATTCTTTGTTTTGGGTAATTGGTCTCAATAGTTTTTGAATATATTTCCTGCTGTGATTAATTGCAATGGTTTCTCTTTTGGAAGTGAAATTAAATAATAACAAACACAAACAAAAGTGAATTGAACACATTTTCCATGCGGATGCATGGTCACACGTTTTGCTGGTTAGGCGAGCTTCATCAGGCGGCGAGCACTGGCGCCACCGCTCGCCGCCTTATGTAGCTGGCCTAACCAGCAAAACGTTGTGCAACCACGCATCCTCTTCGAAAATGTGTGTTTATGTACGAGTACGGCCCTGTGAGTACTTGTGCATTCTGTCTACTTTTTATAATGAAATCACTAGCCTACCTGCCTATTCCCGCCATAAATGATGACAAAGTAACCTGGAAATGGTGGCTATTTATGTTTTTCGAGGATCCTCAGTGACATGTAAATTTTATTCTTTTGAGATGGTGCCCTGTATTAGAGTTGTAATTCTATAAATTCTGTGACACTCAGATCCTTATTATCTGGTCCCTTTAGTTTGTCCTTGTATGGGATAAGAGATTCCTAGTATCAGGAACCATGCTACTTGGAATGCAGATATCAGCAGCTGTGTTTCAACATGAATCAAATTTTGTCTCAAAATTGATGATGTTAAAAACATGGACCTTGTCTCCCCTCTGCTTAACCATTTGAATTTTATGTTGGACATGCCATGAAATATCCTTGGTCAGGAATAATAAATTTATTGTTCATTGTCTCACTCATCTTATTCATTTTGAGCATTGAACACTCTTGCTTATTACAAAAGTTTATTTTAGTGATATTCATTAAAAATGTTAAGTGTTGAGAAAAGTAATTTTTTTGTTTGCAAATGTGCAAGTTATTTAACTTGTGTAGCTAAATCAGAAATTATATTTTTCAAGGTACCAGAAGCAAAAGGTTTTTTCAAAGTCCTGAAGCCAAGGAGGCCCCTCAATTTCACTCTGCAATTTCAGGTATGTTTCATTGCTATATAGTGATAATTTTTCCTGATTTATTAATTTTAAAAAAATTTGTAGCAGAAATTATTGTAATCAAGTAAAGTTTATTCAAAAATTTGTATTTGTATGAAAACTTAACTTTTTTGTTAATTTGAATATTTAACGTGCATCCATTTCTATTATTGTCAACTATTTTTGTCAATTGCTATTTTTTGTTTTCTGTACATTTGATGTATTCACTGATTTAAACAGTTTTGTGCAAGTTATACAAATGGAACAATTAGAGCTCATGTTTTTTTACAAACAAAATGTTGTGCGGATACAGTATAAAACAGCTTGTTGAAAACACAAAATTTTAATTACATATAGTATGGTGCATGTGATCATTGAACATATGCAGTAAGTACGTTAATTAGAAACATTTTTGTAAACATTTTAGTTCCATACTTTTGACAGTATACAGTATGCAAAATAAATTTACAGGTACACTTTCAGGGTACCAAGGAACTTGGGAAACCTGAAATTATAGCTGTGATGAACCCANTAGGTTCGATAAACAGTTTGTCTACTATGCAAATGCAGTAGAAAATTAACTATTTCAGTTTTCTGCTGTTGAGTCGCCATTTTTTATGCATTGCATGCCGATTCAATTCCTGATGCAGCGAGTGGCGATTTTCAAATTACAGTAATTACCATTCACCTTATACATTGTAGATAGTGATTATATTGNCTGATGCAGCGAGTGGCGATTTTCAAATTACAGTAATTACCATTCACCTTATACATTGTAGATAGTGATTATATTACTTGTGTGTGTGGGTGTGTGTGTGGTTTTTTAAAGGAATTATTGGGCAAGTAACTTTCGGTATGCAACGGAGTCTCTTAAAAATGTAAGAATAAAAAGGGCAGCAGTTTTTAATAAAGTTTTAACACGGAAAAATAATTATTGTTAACCAATATTACCTACATGCAAGTATAATGTATTAATTGGCATGGCAAGAATTTTTTGTTTTGTGTAATTGGTCTCAATAGTTTTTGAATATATTTCCTACTGTGATTAATTGCAATGGTTTCTCTTTTGGAAGTGAAATTAAATAATAACAAACACAAACAAAAGTCAATTGAACACATTTTCCATGCGGATGCATGGTCACACGTTTTGCTGGTTAGGCCAGCTTCATCAGGCGGTGAGCACTGGCGCCACCGCTCGCCGCCTTATGTAGCTGGCCTAACCAGCAAAACGTTGTGCAACCACGCATCCTCTTCGAAAATGTGTGTTTATGTACGAGTACGGCCCTGTGAGTACTTGTGCATTCTGTCTACTTTTTATAATGAAATCACTAGCCTACCTGCCTATTCCCGCCATAAATGATGACAAAGTAACCTGGAAATGGTGGCTATTTATGTTTTTCGAGGATCCTCAGTGACATTTAAATTTTATTCTTTTGAGATGGTGCCCTGTATTAGAGTTGTAATTCTATAAATTCTGTGACACTCAGATCCTTATTATCTGGTCCCTTCAGTTTGTCCTTGTATGGGATAAGAGATTCCTAGTATCAGGAACCATGCTACTTGGAATGCAGATATCAGCAGCTGTGTTTCAACATGAATCAAATTTTGTCTCAAAATTGATGATGTTAAAAACATGGACCTTGTCTCCCCTCTGCTTAACCATTTGAATTTTATGTTGGACACGCCATGAAATATTCTTGGTCAGGAATAATAAATTTATTGTTCATTGTCTCACTCATCTTATTCATTTTGAGCATTGAGCACTCTTGCTTATTACAAAAGTTTATTTTAGTGATATTCATTAAAAATGTTAAGTGTTGAGAAAAGTAATTTTTTTGTTAGCAAATGTGCAAGTTATTTAACTTGTGTAGCTAAATCAGAAATTATATTTTTCAAGGTGCCAGAAGCAAAAGGTTTTTTCAAAGTCCTGAAGCCAAGGAGGCCCCTCAATTTCACTCTGCAATTTCAGGTATGTTTCATTGCTAGTGATAATTTTTCCTGATTTTTATTAATTAAAAAAAAAAAATTTTTGCGGAAATTATTGTAATCAAGTAAAGTTTATTCAAAAATTTGTATTTGTATGAAAACTTAACATTTTTGTTAATTTGAATATTTAACGTGCATCCATTTTTATTATTGTCAACTATTTTTGTCAATTGCTATTTTTTGTTTTCTGTACATTTGATGTATTCACTGATTTAAACAGTTTTGTGCAAGTTATACAAATGGAACAATTAGAGCTCATGTTTTTTTACAAACAAAATGTTGTGCGGATACAGTATAAAACAGCTTGTTGAAAACACAAAATTTTAATTACATATATATGGTGCATGTGATCATTGAACATATGCAGTAAGTACGTTAATTTGAAACATTTTTGTAAACATTTTAGTTCCATACTTTTTACAGTATGCAAAATAAATTTACAGGTACACTTTCAGGGTACCAAGGAACTTGGGAAACCTGAAATTATAGCTGTGATGAACCCAGATATTGAAATTGAATCGACCTAGAACGAAATTTAAAATCTTTTCTTGGAACTGAACTTTTGAAACTGTCCATGATCTAAACTTAAACTCAACCATGCTTTAATTCTTTGAACTTGAACCAAACTTAAATTTAAGAGAAATTACAAGGTGTAGGTCACAAAAGTCCTGAAAAAGTCACTAGTTTTAAAAAGTCATGAAAGTCTCAAAGCCATGAATTTTCAGTGCTTTTTCTTTAAGTCCAGAAAATATTTTCTGGACATTGGAATCTTGGGAAGTACACAAGTTTGTAGTGTATGTTGACCTTGGCCCACATTTCTCACTTACGGTAACTTTGTAATACTCATAATATTGTGAAATTATCTTTGATACAACACTTCAATATAACTGAGCAATATCAGATATCTCATGAGAAGTTATAATTGATAAAGAAATGTTACGCGACATTTCTTGCAGCAGAAGTGCTGTCAAATAGAAGGTATATGTATTGCTCTACAGTTGGCTAGAGCACTAAAAATAATCAGTGGAAAGACATGTAACTACAGTAATTTTTTGCAGATGATTTTTGAAGTGCTGCATTTTTGTATGGCACCACACATTTTGTGTGTAAATAATTGTAATATAAACTTTTTTTTAGATAAGTTAACTAAAGGTTTGGTTTTGTTACCACTGCCATATTTTTTTAAATTACAATATTGAACAGATGTGTTCCTCTATTATTTTCAATTTGTTAATGTACTATTTCAAGATATAGGCTTACTAATTAATCTAAATAGGAGTAGAAGTATTACTGATGCTAATTAAGTTCACGGATTGCCACCAAGACTTGTAGGAAAATTTAGTTTAATTTAAAGGTTTGTTTTGAGCGATTCAAGCATCATAGCTATGTGACCTGGGATATGTAAAAAGTATGAAATTTTAAAAGGTCATGAAAGTCAAAATTTTATTCATGCAAATCAGAAGATGCCCGGTAATTTTAATTTCAAACAAACATCATATAGGGTAAAATAATATTAAACTAGTTTTAAGTTTTACTAAACTCTGTAAATATAGTTGAGATATGTGCAAATTTAATGTTTAAAAAAATATTTTTAAACATTTAATTACTTTGTGTTTATGTATTGAAGTGTAGTCGCATAATGCCAGATTAGAAGCTAATTACCACATTTCAATGTTTGGAAAACGAGATGGTGAAATGTTACGTGCTTTATTTGTGGGATTGTTCAGTATTGCATAAAAAATGTATTGCAATGTGATGGGGAAATAATTAAGGATGGGTCGGTTCGGTTCTTCGGTTCCAATTTATACTGGTTCTTGAGGTTTGACTCGGAACCAGTTTTAGGTTAACAACTATTACTTGGTTCTCGTTTCTAAAAAGCAATAAATTTACTGCAAAACTCTGTCCTTACAAAAATAACTATCTCCTGTATAGTGCTCCCTTTTCCCCAAAAATGGAAAAAAAATTCTGGGGTGCGTGCCATACATGAAAAAAAAATTAAGGAGTGGTAGTCAGTAAACTGTCCTCTCCCTTCTCTGTCTTTATCACTCAACCCGCCCCTGTAAGCAACACTGCTATCCGATCATCGATCGATGGATACATTTCTCCACGCCTTATTTGTTTCCTTCTCCGCGCCTTATTTGTTTCCTGTAAGGCAGAGAATAGCCTTGCCAAGGGGGCTGGAAAAGGGAAGAAGCATGTGGCATTCCCACACAACAAAAAAAAATCAGCAGGCCACTGCATAAAAGAAGCAAAAAAAGGAAGCTGGCCGCCCTGTCACTAGTAAAAGAAGCAAAAAGAAAAAGGAAGCAGGAAGGTAAAAGAAGCAAAAAGAAAAAAGAAGGAGGTTGCCCACTGGAGTTGTTGACATTCTTTTAATGACCATAGGTTAAATTAAGGCCACAATTTTTAGGCTTTATTTAGTTAAAAGTATTTTCCAAACATATCACAATCATCACCTGTTAATGTAAAAAAAAAAAAAAAAGAAGAAGAATTTGTTACATATTTACTAACCTTAAATAAATTTAATAAAAGTGTATCTGTATACATTAAATCTTATCTTCACACTTTGTTATTGTTCTATTATTCGGTAGGTTAAATAAAACATTTAATGGATTTTACCTGCATTGGTTGAATGAAGTTGCAAGCAAAATGCAAGTATTCAAAATGGAACTAATACTGGAACCGATATTTAAATTGTAGAACCGGAACCGATATTTTTTTGTTATTCGGCCCATCCCTAGAAATAATGAAGTCTCTTTGTACCGGAATGCTTTGCAAATGTGAGACTTGATTTAGGAAAATGAGAAGGTACGTCATCATATTCATGGAGTGGTGTGACTGACAACTATCAATGAAGAACCCTAAATTGTTGCATATATGTACCATGTTTAGTTTTTTCAGGTGGCAAGAAGTATTATTAATATTTTTATTGTCGCATCTAGGGTACTTAATCCAACTTATTCTTCTGCTCCGTGACCTGGACCCCTCCACATTCATTCCTTCCTTCCTATCCTTTCTCCTTTGTACAGACATCACCTAATTTTAAACTTGAGACAGATAATGTTGTGATCCTTTCAATATCAAGGATGAAAAATAATTAAACTGACTAACTTTGGGCAGTTGCATGAGACACCAAATCAAACCTGTGTTTCTAATGTCATATTTCTCTGTGGGGCATTGTTTTGCGAGGATACCAAAAGTTAATACAGTTAACAGAAACAATTATCATGAGAGAGAGAGAGATATGTGCCGGTGCCCTATTATGCTGGAACCACATGCAACGTCTTGTATCAAGTAGCACATCCTTCAACAGTTCTGGTAATGCCTCCGCGAGAAAAGTTTATTAATCAGGGTTTGAAAAAACCTAGGGTTTTTTCTGGTCTGTTCGGAAAAAAACCAGGCTAAATAAATAATATTTTGAATATTTGTTTTGGGTATGTTTACCTGGACACTTATATTTTGCTTTATTTAATAAAATGCCTGTATTTAGAATCTGAATTTAATGCATTGTTGTTAAATATTGGAAACCTTTTTTAAAAATATATGCTAAGTATTGTGTGAAGGAAAAAACAGATATTGTAGCATTTTACGTAATGTAGCTAGTATTATACATAACATTTACACTATGTTACGTTACAACAATTTATATAAAAACTAAAATATTTTATATATTGTCATATATCACCATAACTTGCAATTGTATTTAGTTTTCGAAAAACTTTTTTCATAAGTTGTTNTATTTTATATATTGTCATATATCACCATAACTTGCAATTGTATTTAGTTTTCGAAAAACTTTTTTCATAAGTTGTTTAAATAGAATATTTGTGCATACAAATACTTAACATTTATTGTTTTTTAGTTTGTATGCATTTCTTTTGTATAGGCTATTCACCGTAAAGTGAGCACTTTTGAAATCCCTCTCATTTGGAATAATAGTCAATAAATACTTTTTATTTTAGCCTTAAATGTTAACTTCTGAGTGTGATGGAATATGCACACTAGAGTGGCATTGAGATAGGAAAAAATCTGACCAGTTTTTTGGTTTGTTTGTGCGTTNGGAATAATAGTCAATAAATACTTTTTATTTTAGCCTTAAATGTTAACTTCTGAGTGTGATGGAATATGCACACTAGAGTGGCATTGAGATAGGAAAAAATCTGACCAGTTTTTTGGTTTGTTTGTGCATTGATCAGAGAAGCGCTAGTGTTCTCAACTGGAAGGTAGCAGTCGAAATACCTTGCCACCCGTGCGGTGTTGCCAGNTATTTTATATATTGTCATATATCACCATAACTTGCAATTGTATTTAGTTTTCGAAAAACTTTTTTCATAAGTTGTGTAAATAGAATATTTGTGCATACAAATACTTAACATGTATTGTTTTTTAGTTTGTATGCATTTCTTTTGTATAGGCTATTCACCGTAAAGTGAGCACTTTTGAAATCCCTCTCATTTAGAATAATAGTCAATAAATACTTTTTATTTTAGCCTTAAATGTTAACTTCTGAGTGTGATGGAATATGCACACTAGAGTGGCATTGAGATAGGAAAAAATCTGACCAGTTTTTTGGTTTGTTTGTGCGTTGATCAGAGAAGCGCTAGTGTTCTCAACTGGAAGGTAGCAGTCGAAATACCTTGCCACCCGTGCGGTGTTGCCAGNTTGATCAGAGAAGCGCTAGTGTTCTCAACTGGAAGGTAGCAGTCGAAATACCTTGCCACCCGTGCGGTGTTGCCAGTTGTGCAGCCTTCAAAAGTAGGTCATCACCCTGGTATCAGCCCACCCATGTGCTTGTTCACGTTCTGCTAAAGGCGAGCCTGTTTCACGCCAGTTATTTTTTCATTGCAGCTGTGAATACCCAACTCATGATTTACTAGTGGCGACCATGGCATGTGTTTCATTTGTCGTAGATTTCTGCATTTACTGAAATTTGCAGCGATATCAACTACTATTTGGTTTTATCTACCTTTACGGAAATGCGTTCTCAAAAATATATAATGGTCATTGTTTTTAATTCTAATTTATTATTTTGCTGTAGTTTAGGTGTTCGTGATTAAATACTAGTACTGTTAGCACTTAAAATTACAAATTTGATATGAATCATGAATGATGTCGTACATCATAGTAGCTTTTTTATTCCCTTCTTATGTGAAACGAAATTGACCGGAAATGATTGTTCACTAGTCGAGAAATATATGTTAGGCGCACGTAGGTCTAAAACGTGACTCTGTGCTTACAGTTCGGTGAGTTGTGATCTACTACAAAGGTGACTGTTCGTTTAAATAATCAGTACAATAAATTTGTCAATTCAAGTGTCATTAAGGCTGTGTCCGAACCTAGGAATACACTTATGTATATAAGCATACTCTGCTCGATACTTGATACATTCTGACAGGCATACTTGCTTGCATCCGTTACAGCAACTAGCCAGCTGATAAGATTCTGAACAAGCATTTTGACGGCAAAGAAATACTGAATCTGTGCTGGAACGTAGGTGCATAGATTTCAAATTATCAACCCATAAGGAGCTGTAACTGAAAAGCGCATGACAATGAAAGTGTTGCTCTTAAACAATCGCAGGCATTTTTTAAAGAAAGGAATGAATAAGTATTTGACACAGTAAACGCAGTTGTCTGTAATTTATTATTAAAACTTATAAAAACTTGACGTAAATTTTATTTTAACACAAATAATCAAATGATTAAAAATTAATTTTTGAATTTTCTAATAACTTTTACACTTATCCATGCTTTGCCTTGTAAAAAATTTGCAGTGTTCTCGCTGCCCTGCATATTAACTTTAAATTCATTGTCACGCCAGATTTATAACAAATAACGAAGAAAACTGGTTGTGTTTATGTTGGCTCGTCTAGATCATTAAAGGTTAGACAGTATACATTGTTAAAAACTTTTCTCAGTGGCTTTTTTTGATAGTTAATGCTTTCATACCACTCATTAGAAAAATAAATATTAGGAATAACTATTATGAACTACATACAAATCTCTTTTCAAAATAATAGTCTGTGGGCTGTAAGGGCACGAGACATACACACATTTGTTACCCCCTGTACATGCGCATGTCATTTCCCTAGACATGTACATAATTTACTTACTTAGACGAATGTGAATGCTGTATTAGTGCGCATCTCATTAAACAGAAAATCTTATGCATACTGCAGGAAAAGGACATTGATGATCACATATNTGCTGTATTAGTGCGCATCTCATTAAACAGAAAATCTTATGCATACTGCAGGAAAAGGACATTGATGATCACATATAAGGCTCAACTCTTAACAGATGATTTTTTTTAAAGCGACAATATAATTTTCGTCTTTTCAAGATCCATGTTTACAATAATGATGTGCATTAGTGGTTATTGTCTGAAAAGTTGGCAGCTATGTGTGTGTGTACAATTACAAGAGTGTAACACAGCACACCATTTTATATTCTACACTGAAACCTCAAACTCACAGCAGTGCAAAAAAAGTTGACACTGAAGTTATTATCTGTAAGGATAACACTAATGAACGCATGAAAACTAGACATAACAAGAGTCACTATGTACTACTTCAGACTACATTACAAAACACAACTATTTCTACACTCAACATTGGTTGAATGCAATGAATATGTACAAATCGCTAATAGCTAAGCATAATTTTACAATAAAAAAAATTATGCATTTAGAACTCTGCACTAGGGGCTTATCTGTCATATGGAAACACGTCTTCTGTATTTGCAGTTTCCAATAATGTTTTAAGTGTTAATTCTAGCCAATGGAAACAGGCGGCAAGCCTGTTATGTTGACCTTTGTTCCTAACCTAACCTTCTATATCAAAGCCATATTTGAGCAGATCATACTTCAAAGCTGACATTTTCTATCAGAGAAGCGTATTTTTGTGAACAAATATATGCCATTGTTAACATGTGTACACATACAACTTTTTGTTTTTAATATTTTTTTATACTTTCATTACTGTACATAACTGTTTCCTGCCAACAACACAGTCTTCTGTGTTCTGAGTAGTCTTTGCACAGGTGTGTTAAAAGCAGTCAAATCAAATAATTTCTCTGTTCATAGAGTACAGTTGTAACCAAGATGATCAGAAATTATTTATAGATATCTTCACTGTGTCAAAAATTTTTCATGTTCATGTATTATGGAATGCTTGTCGTCTTCTAGCCTACAAATGGATAATGATAACAATTTACAAACAATGTGTAAAAATTTAAATTATTTGTGACATCGTTTTGTGTTAACTTTGTGGCTTATTTACAAAATTATAATTTACTTTTCCTTAAAGTAGTTATGTTCTCTGTGCCCCATGTTTTGTTGAATTAATAAATACTCATTAATGACCACTAATTTTGTTTACGCTATTATAATATACAAACAAAATATATTTTATAACATGTAAGATCGTATTTATAACGTGGAGTGTTAATTCATACCGCAAATTTAGTTAAAATTTGTTTATTGTGCGTATTTTCTCCTCTTTACTAGCATTCCCCTATTACTTAAGTGTAAATTTTAATAATTTAGTAATTTGCTGGGAGTATGTAGTGCATCATATTTTCAAAACAGTATTTCTTCTGATATTTAAAAAGGGTTATGAAGTTTCTGGTGCCTAAATTCTGCAAGAGGCGTGAGTCGTTTAAGCCGGCACTGCACAATACCCAATTTCTGCTACCTTCTGTTATACCCATGGTCACAACAGAAGGCATAAAAATTTTTATAGATCTGCATCTATAAAAAGAACTCATCTGTTCATACCCACATGTTTGCCTAAGGTGCTAACAAAAAATTGTAAATGGCAGGCAAAACATCTTGCAGGGAGACAGGGGTACTAATGCAATCAAATGTTTTATGTAGGTGCTTTGTGCTGCATCCAAAAGTACGAAGATTGTTTAATTCCCCTGAAGGCCGCATTTATTTAGGTTTCTTAGTAACAGCACTGCTTATGTATGGAAAACCAGGTACTGTGTTCACATGTATGTACGACAGACATTTATGCTACTTATTAAAAGATTAGCAAATTATTTAAACATGGGTGTAGTCAGGAATTTACCTCTGTTTTTGGTTGGGGGGGGGGAGGGGTTCCATATATTAATTTTTGGAAGAAGAAAAAACGAAAGTGCTATAATATAAAAAAATTATAGTAAAAATGTTATTTATAATTAATGGGTTAATATACAAAAATGGACCCACAAAATGCTATAAACATCCTTCATGTTCAAGGGGGATCACACATTTCTTATATTAAAATAACAGTAAAAGTTGTAATTTTATTTTCAAATGTTATTTTTTCAACTAAGTTATTCACCTGTCTTTACATATGTATCTTTAATGAGTGTAATAATCAATCTTGTGCTTTCCGTAAGTAAACAAGCTTTTACGGTTAGAAGGCAAAACCATCACAAAATTAAACTTAAGTATTTTATGAGTGCCTGTTAACATTACTCATGCTACACAGCTCAAATTTATACTTTAGAAACCAATCAATTTGATTGATTAACGAACAACTACAGCTAGTTGATTTCACTGTGCTGTTAATTACGTATTATTGCTTTTAGACATAAGGATTAGGAGAATAAACATTTTCTAACAATAACATAAGTTATAAACAGCAATAATGTATCACAAACAAATTTTTGTTCACGACTGAGATTTGAACTCTAAAGCCTAACATTGTGGCACAGACCTGCACACCAACCCACTGCGCTATGCACACAGCCTAAAGAACATCGGTGTGATAATGTATATAACCTTATATAAATTCACAGTTATATCTTATTTTTTAAAGTTGTGTATATTGTTTTATTGTGACCGTGTGCGTAATTTTCAACGTTTTCCGTTACTTACACGTGCATTAAATTTCATTTTGTACATACTTACGCATGATACGTACTGACATAATTACTAAATATGACTTCGCTTCATCTTCACTTGACTTCAGCTGTGTATAGTGAGAGCTCTCTGCCTACTGCCTTCCTCACGAAGGACCATCGATACCTTCCAGAAGTCTTCTAAACCTTCGTCCAGCGACCCTTCAAGCAGTCTTTGTCTCCCCCCCCCCCCCNTCAGTAGTGAACCCAGAGTCCCTTAGATTATTTAGGGTCAGTTGTTATAACAACCTAGCCTTTTCTGCTCTGGTTTAGTTTAGCCCCTGGTCCCCTTCACCTGGTTTACTGTAGCTTGCTTCCGCCCGTTACAGTTCATTGATAGCTGGGAGTTAGTACGGACCACCGTGACTATTCCTCTGGGGAATAAACACGTGATCTTACCTAACCCATAGTACTTATTCTATGGTTATTTTGACTTCCATCCCAGTAGACGTCAAACCTTCTAAGGAAAAGCAGGAGACTGCGTCTTGAAACCTCTTTCCGAAACTAGTGTAGAACTGCGGACTCCCTTAACCGGTCGTATGTACGTCACAATACATACCCATTAGACAGCCACCCATACTGTGGACCAGGTATGCAAAGGTACCTGGTGCGCACATACGGCAAAGCCCCAACCACTAGTAACACACTCCATGAAGTGGCTAGACATGCAGATCAGTCAACCCACTCCAGTTATTGCATTATTTTCGCCGGCTAGGGTGACAGGACTGATTCTGGTGGCCTGGCCCCTTCAGGAGCACACACCAAGATGCGGCTGGACATCCCGATCAGCCCACCGCTTCATCCACCGCGTTAACTTTGCCGGTTGGAGCACTAGTTCAGAGTCTGGGTGGCCTAGTCCCGACTGGCTGCACTCTTGGAACTCGTCGCCTGCTTTTCCTTAGTCTGGTAGACCATAGTACCTCCCCATATGCCCTTAACCAATAGAAGTGGTGCAAGGTGGATAGCTAAGAGGGCAGGTACTGCCTCTGAACCTAGCCATTTGTTCTGCAACCCAGTGCCAACTGCACTCAGCAGACCCTTCCACAGGACCAAGCTCACACCGCCCGACAATTGTAGAGGCCTTACCTCCCAGTTCCCCCTAACTCCCTCTTTTACCCACTCCACAAGATCGCAGACGAGCCACACCCGCTCGTGGTGCGCACACGACTGGGGCTTCCAGTAGCACTGGGCATCGCCAGCCCATACTTCGCGCCTACGAGAACCAGCAGTCCACCGCGGGAGCCAACCAGCCCCATCAGCAGCCGCACTACCATCGCCCCAGGACGGCGCTAGTTCCAGCCAGCAGTAGCAGCGGCTGAGCTAGGATCCACCCCAGACCACGCCCACTGCAGGTATGAGTGTCTGTGTCTACACCAACAGTGCGGAGAACTGCTAAGCCCACACCTGACTTTTTACCGTGCTGTAGGGCCACGTACCCCAACCTATACCGCAACCGGAGACCAATCAGCAGCCAATAAACCAAACTTCTCCACAGTAAGTTAGCCCGTGCCTCTGTCCGGCACTATAGAACCCTTGTCTGACAGTGATCTCACATTGTTCAACAGACGTCACGCTTCAATACATACTTTTTATTGAACCCATAATCTTTTCTTGAACTGACATATGGCTTGAGGTAGTTTTTTGGGTGTCTGCTATTTTGTCTGTCCCAGCTTCATTGGTATACCAGACATTCAGAACATGTTCTACTGTTGTAGAGTTTGGTCTGGGAGCGACAGAAATGAAGTTTGTGAGTGAGAGAGGGGTGGGATAGATGTCACAGTGGCAACGCTGCAGACTTCTCCACACAGCCGCCACGATAATGGTCTAGCGCTACATGGTGTTCATACCAAGAAGCACAGATTCTTACCTGCTGAAGTGGGCAGAAAATTTAACCTGAGGAAGTCTACTCTAGTTATATTTTTGCTAAATGTTATTACTTACATAGGAATATTTATTTAAAAAGGTGGCTAACTGATAAAAATGGCTGAAAGGAAAAAGTAATTAGGGCCACAAAAGTGCTCACTTTATCATGAACAGTTTATACTGAGAGGAATAAAAAAAATTTCCATATAGAAAAAACATTTACTCCTCATCACTGCAACACGTCAGCAGCCAAAAAAAGGTAGGTATTTAAATAATTGCTTAACAATTACAAGTGCCATAAATTCATTCTGAATCAGTCTCATTCTTACAGATTTCAGTAAATGTAAAGTCTACTTTTTAACTTGGTTATTTTTTAATGATATTGCAATAATACCCTACACAGTAGTCAGTTTCATTCATAACTTGCTCCAAACTAGTCCAAATATAGAGAAGTAAATCTCAATTAAAGCAGAAGAAGCTGGTGCTGAATGCAAGCAGAAGAAAAGTGACTAAACCCAAAGGGGAAACTTAGTTTCTTTTATTTATTTATTTTTGCCATGATCTGCCACCAATTTTGTGAAGAAAACTGTTGTACAACATTTGCATGCATCATAGAAGCAGGATAATAGTCAGGATTACTTGCTTTGAAAGTTATGATGACAGGCAGGAATTCAGGATGATGTTCAGCTAACTACATTTCTGCGGAAAGTTCTTGTTCTTCACTTAAATGTTGTCCTCTGAATTTTGGGTGTATAAGGTTTGCAAGCATATGTGGTGGTTGGATTGCCTGTTGAAATATTTTCTTGATGTGGTGATGGTAAGGCTCCACAGCATCTGAAGGTAGTAGGTCGAGCCATATTTAAACTGCCTCTGAAATACATGTTGTTTCTTTCTGAAGTTTGTCCAGTGTATCCGCAACTACATTTAACTGTTTCTCAAGCTAAACTAGTTGGTGGTAAATTCCCATATTGTGTAAGATCTTTGCTACATTTGGATGAGTGTCTTGGGTATATCCAAGGGCAATTTTCCTGTACCTGTGATAATTTTTCACAAACAATTTTACACAGTCTGGGCGAGAGTTCCATCACGTTTCATTTGGCAACTGTGGCATCACACAATCTTTCTCCAGAAACCACCCATGTGCTTGATGAACTATTCAAAAATAATTTTGTACTTCCACAATATTACCGATAACTGTATTAGGAGATACATCTTTCTCAACTAAATTAAAAAGATGTACTGAATGGCCATGGGTGGTTAGATCTGAATGTTTTTCTTACAAAATTTCCCAAATTTTGCCCATTTTATTCTCATCAGTAACTACTGCAAAGATGCTGCTGTGCAAGTTTTCTTGGCATTCTTTTATTGCTGCCTCTATAATTGCTGCACACTGCTCTGACTTTTATTCTGTGACACTGCATCATAGACGTTAAGAAGATAATGTTGATGCGTGACGGCCTAGGGAGAGAGGAGTCACGTCAAAGTGGGAGTGCTTTTGTTTCTGCGCAAGTGAGTTGGGCTGGTAGGGGGCGGACAACTGTGGAATCATCTGTATTATGACCTGTAGGCCTTGCACTGGTCCTTTGTATAAAGTAGGGTATGTTGGGCGCCTACTGGGTACAGTCTGTGAGGGTGAGGTGATGCCTCCGGGTGTTGGGCACACGGGGTTTTGCTGGCTTACCACTGGTGTCGCATCCCTTCTGCAGTTGCTGGCCCTGGCTTGGCATCTTCGGCTCCTGTTGAAGCAGGCAGGATGGCTGGGCTGTCGCCTGCAGGTGATCATGGTGCTTGCTGGTTGGTTGGCATGTGGTGTGCTGGCTCTGTAGTCTCACTGGTCGCCTGCGGGTCAAATGGGACCACTCCTAAGGGGAGAGTGTATTCTTGGTGGAGTATTTTGAGGGTGGGATGGTCAGCTCCGAACCCTAGTCGGGAGGCCAAAGAGGTTGGCAGGGAAGGTAGTGGGGTGAGGTTCCACTAAGTGTAGGATGGCTTGTGCTCTCTCCTGTAGGGATATACAGCTGTAGGCTGGTAAAGGTTGTTTACTTAGAGAGTGGCGAGACGCAAGGATAGCAGCTGTCCTCTGGGCATTCCTCCTGCTGTTGTCGGTGAGCGAACGTCATGGACAGGAAAGGTGCTACTGTTCACCCCATGGAAGGTTGCAGGCAACAAACCCCTAGCTAGAGTGTAAACCAGAAGTTCCTGGGTCAAGCCTAGTCAGGCATGGCACCACCTTCTGCAAGATTATAAATGCTCTGCAGCAAATGGGTTAGCTGACGTAGTTGGCCCAGATGCTTACTCGTGTATCTTTCTAGTGGTTGGGGCTCTACCGTACGTGTGCACCAGGTACCTTTATGTGTCTGGTCCACAGTATGGGTAGCCGTCGACTTTGTTGTGTGTGTGACGTACGTGCAATCCTGGTTAGGGGCTGCCTGCAGTCTTACTCTATTTCGGAAACTGTTGCCAATTCGTGGTCCTCTGCCGCTCCCTTCGAGGGTGACGCCAGGGCATACGTTCATTACAGAGCAAGTAAATACAGAAGTTTGCTACAATACGTGTTTTATTCTCGTGAGAATAAAACACTCTGACCCGTACTACCTCCTCTACACATACTAGGTGTTAAATGGACTTTGTACTAGAGCAAGACAGGTGAAGGGGTCTGTTGGCTTGAAGAGTGGGTGAGAGCTGACAATTAAGTGGTCGTGAAAACAACTGATCCCTAATTGTGGCTTGTAGTCCTGAAGGGACCCTGGGCACCATGTGTGGTGTACATGTCGAGTGTGGTGACACTTGACGGCAGGTGTCGGGGGTAGCCGCCTCTTAGACTGCACTGGTAGAGAAGGCGTCGTCAACTGAAGAACTGGTAGAAGACTGGAAGGTCTTGGAGAGTCCTCATGAGGACTGTGGCTGTTTGGTAGAGGGCCTTAGCATGACTGGTGTTAAGACGAGTTACTTGAACAACTGGCTTTTATGCCGGGAGCACAGAGTTATGTTCCTGCCGACTCAAGGGTTCCTTGATGCAAGTGGCGGGGTAATGACATGACTTCCTATAATTACGTGGGTGCTGACTTTGGAGGCAGCCAGTCGGGCTTTGACTCCCTCTGGGGCATGTGGCGCGCTCATGATGATGCGTAGTCGTCAATAATATGTAGGAAGCGTCACACTTCAACTTTCTGTCCCTTTATTGACCGTGGCGGCTTGAATTGGATAATTCATAATTCTTGACCATCCATTCAATGTTACTGTTTAACTGCAATTTTGTACATTTTCTACCAGCTATAGCTCTGTTTGTGCAGCAGAATCTAAAAGCTTACCACCGATATGTATTGCTGATGGAACTTTGTATCCAGGTTTTATCTGGATCATCTCCTTGAAGTTAAGTTCAGCAACATTCAGCGGTACATTCGTGTCGTGGAAAAGCATTGACACCGCCTTGTTAATGTTTCTTCTTTGCTCTTCAGTTTTCTTAAGCACATAATCACTGATTAATTGCTTCCTGTTGGTGGATGAGGAAGTACTAGGTACTCGACTTGGACAGGCTGATGCATGAACGTTTGTGGAAGAGGATCTATTCGATTCGGTAAAGGAAGGCTTTGCTGTTGCTAACAGTTAATGTTCCAGATTTTCTTCTCTTTCACTCTCCTGTACCTTTCTAGCTGAACATTTCTGTAGGCGAGTTCTTATCCTTTCTATCGTGCAACAAAGTCAATTCAAAATGTTTACATTAAATTTTGAATCGCCATCCATTTTTGTTACTTCTCTCCACTCATTTGCCAACTTACGTCCACTCCCATGTACTTTTGGCATTTTTCATGTGTGTTCCTAAAATATGAGATATTTTAAAATGTATTTTACTACACTTTTCAAAATGTTGCTTTTCACACATACACTCCACACTTTATATATTGATAGCAGACACAATATAAAATAATTTTACTTAATGGACTGTAAATTTTTTTAGTTACAAGGTAACACCACTACATTTTCTATTCGAGCTATGATGATTCCTTGTAATAAACTGAATCATCCCTTTTACAGCAACACCAAAACTTTTAATCCTTGTATATCAACTCTTTTGACACTTCAGTAGAAAACAATTTGTAGGTAGTTGCCACATTGTGTATCTAATCAGATAACTCATGACTAGACTAGAGATAGGAATTCCCAGCATATCTACTGCATTCGCATTGCATCATTATCTACCTAGTCAGCAAGTGCGAGCAGTCTATTAATGCGGCATTTTACAAGTTGCAACCGGATCTTCAACTGTTGCTGCGACTTCTTAGATGATAATTTCCAACGCAAATTGTAATCCACCGGCCCGATGCGAACTTAACACTAGTTCACTTGTGTCTGCTTACATAACCTCAAAAATGTACTTGTTCACCTTTAATTGTGCAACGTTTTGACTATTTTTCAAATTTACCACGAAGAATTCCACAAGAGACAATCAAAATGTTTGTAATGGTACCACGAAAACATTCGTTCCCGCTCAACAGAACAGAAAAATAAAGAAAAGGCAGGCATTTTTACTGTACTTAGTCACGATCCACAGTATTTAGTTGCTCAAGTCACGAAAATCTGCCCCGTTGCACCAAAAAATATTACCAAAATTAGTTTGTTCAACCAGAAAGTGATATTCATGCCTCACAATGGAGTCATAGCCATTGCCTTGCTAAACACTACCACCACCAGAGCGCAGTGTACGGCAATATGGCCGCCAGTTGACAAGGGGCAGGAAATTCAAATAGCAGCAGCACTACAATTCACTCCAGAACCAAACAGGGTGTCAGTTGAGATACACACGGAAGAGATAGGAAGCTGCTTGGCAGAGGGGAACATCCAGAGCTTCACTGGAGGCAACACTGGCATGTCCCATTACCTCCCACACCATTGAAGAAACCAGTAGTACCAAGTTGGCCTTATCCGCAGACAAGGTCATCAGACACCTGAACGTAACATCTAGTTTCACACAGTCTCGTGTGCAAAATAAGGCCTACTAGCAGCGCCCCTCCCTGTGTTCAATGCTCCATAATAGAGATGCTAAAAGCTATCAGTTCAACCCCTAATAGAAACCCAGTCAAGTGGAAAAATGCTTGTTTCCCAGTGGTTTGTGGGGGAGGGGGTTGAAGTACCTACGCCGACCAACACCATTAACACCCATTAGGTGGGGCGTCAAGCTAAATGCAACATGTGGAGCAGTTATTACATCTGAAGAAGGCATACGTGACGTAGCGTTTTAAAAAAGACTCTTGAGGCAATGAAGGATGATAATGGTTTGTGTTAACTGTATTAAGATCTGGTGTCCTCGTAAAACAATGCCTCACAGGGAAATATGACATTGGAAACTCGCGTTTGTTTTGTGTTCCTGTTCAACCTCCCGCAGTTTGTCTGTTTAATTTTTGGCAGCCTGTATGAACCAAACTGCATGTTGCCACGTCACCTGATCTGCAGTTAACTTGGTTAGAAACTGTGCAACTCTAATATCTGAACTATAACTGTCCAGAATGGTGATCAGATTTTCTCCAATTGTGTTTTTAGGTGTTAATGTGAAGTCTGAATTGCTGCCTTACTTCTGCCCCTCGATATTGCCGCTGGCAAGTACGTTCGTACTAAAAGTGGATTTCTGTAACACCCTTGTTCCGTAAATGATTGCCAATGTGTGACCAAGCTGCCTGTATTAAGGATTTAGGACACAATACTCAGCCACCCTACAAACTCGCTGTGTACTCGTACTGTCCTAAACTAGGGCTTTGTGAAACTTCCATCCAAGAATATACTGTAGGAAGCCCTTACCTGGAAGGAATCAGCCTTTGACTGGAGGGATTCCTACAAACATTAAAACTGTTTCGGAGTGTGTAACAAAGATTCAAAACTCCTTTATACATGGGTAGCAAAGGGGGGGAAGGAATGGTGAAGAAGTGTAAATGTACCATTTACTTGAGAAATGCTGTTTCCATAGTTTGCCCTGGTAGGATTCCATGGCATAAAATAGAGTCCTCTCCTCCAGAGTTCAGCAACTGGTGTGCTACTTTATATCCATCTTCAGCAGTTGATTGTTGTACGACAAGGTTTGGGTTTTGCCATAGACCTGCCAACAAAGGCACTGCGTAGGTCACAAGTGAATGAAGTTTATTATATTTAATACCATTTTGCGCATTGTACACAGGCAAGTACTAAAAGTACTAGAGGTGTGCAAGAAGCACTTTTTTTTTTTGTTCAAGACAAAATCTAATTGAGATAAACATTTTCTAGAATCGAGCCGATATAAGAAATATTTTAGAAAATTGAGATGAAAATTCTGCTAAATTCAAAGACATGGCAATGGATATTAAAAAAAGGTTTTTATTCTGATTCACTAGCTTATCAATTTGTCAGTAATTTAGTTTTTAACAAAATCTGTATGCAATGAAGGGTTAAATTTATTGATTACACTCTTCAGAACTGTTAGTGTCACTTTGAGTTTGTTCAAATGAAGTCATTTTTCCTTGTATTTTACTTAACCAATTTAACGACATTATGTTTAATTATGCGTTAAGGAATTCTTTTTTCAAATATTAAACATGTGGTCAAATTTTTTTGTGGGCGTACTTGCGATTTGTATCTTATCTTACGTACACTGCACACAGCACAGAATTTTACCCGGGGAGAGGGGTAGTATAGTGAAGGACATTTCTGCTGGGCCGACAAGGGGAAAATGTGCACTGGAATGCGAGGGTGGGAGAGGGGCGTGAGTGAGCACCATGTTTGCATGTCGCCGTGCGCCTGAGTGTCATGCACAAAAGAAAAAAGGAAGCAACCAGCGAATGCACCTGCTCTACCTTGTAGCAACACTGTTTCTGCGCTGCTCATAGATTTTCTTGCAAGGGCGCGATATAGTTGTAGCTACACTTTCGAGTTCGTTGAAAGTGATTAGTTCCTCAGAATAAAATTGAAATCAATTTGCAGTGAGAAAATATGTGGATCCTAAATGTGTCTGATGGTGATGTACTGAGAAGGAGAAACTTGACAAGGTGCCCTAAAAATAAACATGCCCTTCCTTATTCTCTCCTTCCCTTGTTCTTTACGATTGCCGTAACCTTGACAGACTCTGTCAGCCGTGCTCTCATGCCACGGTAGCACTCCTTATGTTTAGTTTCTCCCTTTCTTTATCTCACTTCCTCCCTAAACTGAAAATAGGAGGGAAGGGGGGCACACCACCGCCAACCCTTGGGACAAGCACAAAAACAAAGTGAAAAACACAGCTCTTAGTAGAAAAAGTTTATCCTTTGCCCAGAACATATGGTATTTGAGTCGTTCTTGCTTTGATGCTAGTCCTCCATTCTCCACCCAAGAGATATGCCATCACTCCTGGAATAGGCATCAAAAAAATTTCTGTCTCTAATTGTTTTCGATGTGATTAAGATTCGTACACGACTAATAAGCACATATAACTCTGATTTCAAGCAAGCAGAAAGGATTTACACTTGAATTTTCAATTCCAATGTTTAGAATGTTGGAATTTTCATTAAAGCTCACACTTAACTTGCTTGTGTTTTTCTTCTGCGACTCTCACACTGACAAAACTTTAGGTTCATAAAGGTGATGGAAACTACAAATAATGCGAATGAAAAAAGAATAGATAAAATTTTGTTTAATGTGAAAAGCTAGCTGAACTGACTACTCATCAGGGATTGCTGGGTGAGTTGAGATAAAGTGGACCAGAACATACATGTTTGTGTGTTTACGGTCAAACAAAATTTTGGAAGCATGTTAGAAAAATGTTTAGAGTAAAATGTTATAAGAAATACAAAGCACATTTGTATACCTTCAGCTAAGCTGCCAAGTAGTGTGTGAACATCTTGACATGTAGGAGCTGGACACATGAAGTGACTACATTCTGAATTAAGTATAAGTGGCAATAACAGGAGGGAGAGAAAGACACATAGTAAAATTTCTTATAGTAAGACTGTCGGTACGGCCAGCATTGTAAGGTCTTTGTAAATGCTGCATTGAAAAAAGTAGTCTAAATCTCAATAATTAGTTCGCTACATTTATGGTAAATAAAGTGAGCTGATTTAGTCATTAAAATTTTGCGATTTTGTCATAAAAATATTTTAATTTCGTCGTATATTATACCACAGAATGCATGTGTTATTATCAGGACATGAATCTGCTGTTTTTGTAACAATTCCAATTAAACCTAACTGTAACTTGTTATTCATTTGTTTTTATCAGTACATATTTCCAAGAAAACATTAAAATTTCTTTGCCATATTGATAATATTAATGAAGTTATGAAAAATTATTCTCATGTGTAAATTTTGTTGTCGTACTGATTTCAGGTGTGACTGGTTGCATCTTATATTGTTACACAATATCATGCCGCTAAAGTAAAAGCAAAATAAATTCATACAGTTGGAAAAAAATTAAAATGTATGTTGCATCATAAACGTGTGTTGGGAAATATGAATTGTAGTAGTATAAATTACAATTCTGTACATAAAGAAACTTTTGAACTTGGTAGAAAGAGAAATTGATAAACTACTAAACTACTCAGAATTTAAAAGTTGTCATGACTTTGCATGAATATATTTTACCAATTTGGCACCACTTTGCTGAAGCTATACAAACATATCAAGGTTTCCGAAAACTGAAAACAATACAGCATTTATAAAGGAACACATCTTGTGCCTTTCATCTATAAATCAATGTAATGTGTAAAAACAGAAATGGTTCTTGAACACACTGACAACAGAGTGTACTAATTGTGCACTCCTGTGGACTGTCAACAAGCTGCGTTGCCACCTTTTGCCTGCATCACTGCAGCACAACGTCTTAGCATACTCCTAACAAGTCTTTGGATATGCGTTTGTGGAATTTGTTGCCACTCCTCTCATAGGGCTTTCTTTAGCTGGGCAAGTGTGTAGAGAGGGTCTGGATGTCCTATATCTTGCCTTTTTAGATGAACCCTAACCTAACCCAACCCGATAGAGCACCTATGAGATCATC
Source organism: Clitarchus hookeri (assembly GCA_002778355.1). NCBI lineage: Eukaryota > Metazoa > Arthropoda > Insecta > Phasmatodea > Phasmatidae > Clitarchus > Clitarchus hookeri. The sequence goes on from NQII01007467.1 coordinate 56,190, forward strand.
TGAAAAGGCATGTTAGACATCCAAACACTTGCCCAGCTAGAGGAGTGGCAACACATTGTAATGACGTAGTTATAACACTAGTCAACAAAAAAAAAAATTCTTTCACAAGGACTAAATAAACAAAATCTATCTATCTTTACCATGCTGAGTTCAAATATGTTCTCAGATTTTTTCCATCAGGCAGGGTTTTTTGGTGGCACGTGTTTAAAGTTTTAAAAGAATTAGGACTTACGAAACACTAAGTAATAAACATACGGCTAATTTACTCTTAACTAAAAAGTTTTATATGATGATTTTCTGCCATATTTTGCGTTCGGGATGTCTCTCTTCATGGTCCAGCAGTTGTCGGCCAGCATATTGGGACTCCATTTGCCCTGGTACCTCTTTTCCATAGTAGAAATCTGCTGATGAAAATGCTCACCATGTCCCCAAGATTTTCAGGTAAGAAGTCTAGGCGAGAGTCCAAGAAGTGAATTTTCAAAGACATGTTGCAGCCCATTTCTTTGTACGACGTCAGAAGATCACTCACTATTTCACTATAGTTGTCTTTATTATTGCCAATAAATCCACAACAGATATTTTTGAATGATTTCCATGCTGCTTTTTTCGGTGGATGTAACAGTTCCTCAAAATGTTAATCATCTGATATTAGCGATCTTATTTGCGGCCCTATAAATATTCCTTCCTTCAATTTTGCATCGCTTATTTTAGGAAATTTAGATTTCAGATACACAAATGCCGCAAATTTTATCCATTGCTTTTACAAAAAAAATTATAAGCCCCAGTTTTATATGCAGGGGAGGTAAATACACCTTTTTGGGATCCATTAATGGGGTATGTATTACATTTTTATGCCCAGGAATAAGAGATTCACGTTTAGGCCATTTTTCTTTACGTAGTGAGACTTTCTATCCCTGCTGTCCCATTCAAAAAATAGCAGAATTTTGTGTATGCGAGTTGCAAACCTAACTATGAAGCTATGACCTTCAAATCACCACAGATATTAAAGTTATATTTAGTATAGTTAATTTTTTCTAACAACAATTTCATATTTTCATACGTCTCTTTCATATCACTGGCATGCGCGACAGGTATTTATGGTGTTTCATTCCCATTATGCAGTAGTACAGCATTCAAACTAACTTTCGATGAGTCTATAAACAATCGCCACTTGTCTGGCTGGTGTTAATGTCCAGGAACCTTGTAATGTTGCGGAAGTATTACCCTGCCGAATGTTTACGTTGCCACGGCTTGCTCATAGGTAGAATACGAGACTCAGTACCAGGTGACGTCGATTAATTAAAAAGAAGTAGTTCCAGATCAGTTTGCTTTATACTTTATTTATCATTGAAGTTTCACAATGCACAGACGACTTTCCAGTTTGCAGAGTACGAACTTTCATAATTAGTTATACCAGTGCAGAAAACGGCGCCACAGTAGTTTACAGTTTATTAATGTCTCAAACTTGCCTCGCAAGACTAAGTTACGAAGGCAGGAGGGATGTTCGTTCCCTCCTGGCACCCTAACAACCCCCCACACCGGCGGAAATAAGTTGATAGAATTTAAGTGATGTTAAACTGAAAAATAAATGTGAACCAAAGATCTTACGGTCGCGGATGCTTGCCGGTGTGGGTGAAATTCTTCACGCCTGATGCGTCTTCTCACGCCCGATGCGTCTTCTTCGACGGTTGGTTACTTTCTCTCCAGGCGATAGGCACCACCAGTATATATTAGGCAGGCCTATCTCCCCCTTCTCCTAAGATAAGCGCATGGCCTCCGGCACATCTGCTAAAAACTGCGATGTGTCCCGCGCTCACAACATGTTATTGTACCCGCATAACCAAAACAACAACTTTCAAAACTAGACGGTAAACGGACTCCTGTTACAACGTAAACAGCAGATGTCCACACGTCTGCTCGACAAACAAACACGGGAAACTAGCCACCGCGGCTTTAACTTGAAACCTGACAAAATATTACAAAGCTTTCCAAAGCTAAATACACACGAACGAATTTTACACCCGTGTCCCGAAAATTTAAGCATACTGCGTCATTACAACCTCCATTAATGAACTAACATTATTACAAAAAACTACATGGCCTTTAGAGAAGTATTCACTGAAATCACTATCGCCACTATGATAAATGCATATCCGTGTATCTTTTAGGAGTAGATTCCAACCTTTGAGCCTGGAACTTAAAAGCTAAGCCGACTGTTTGGACAAATTTAAATCCCGTATAAGAACATTAAGATCTTTTTGAGTTAAAAGGTGAGGTTCTGATAAACTACTTGCTTCAAATGTAAGATCACTTCTCTCCTTTCTTTCGTCAGTATGAGCTGGGTCGGAGTCGGAGTTATCACTTAAGGTCATGAAGTATGGACACTTTGGTGCAGGATACTTTTCACTGTGTGGCACAGGTCTCATTGCAGAAGCCAAATTGGGATACTTAACTGTATATTTTGTTTTGGAATTAATTCCTTTAATGTTGGTTAAGCAGAAATAACAGTCAGTTAAATGGTCCTTCTGTTCCCTCCAAATCATAGGGACTGAAAACTGCATATGATGAGTAGCATTTTTCCATCCACTGAGAAGCCTAACATATGATACACAACATATATTTGTGGCCCATTCTTTATCAAAATCACCAGCTTTACACCCAAAATAAAGCTCATAACATTTTTTCACAAGTGGTGTGAAATTTCGCCTCTGAGGCTTGGTCAGTTCACCACAAACGTAGCAGAAATTGTTTGGTTGATTTAAACACTTTCTTGGCATATTGAAATGTTTATAAAACTCATAAAACTTACAAATAAAAACAATATACAGCAGAAAACCACTACACGTGTTGCCAGGCTCACTATAATTTCAATACTGGCTACTAGCCATCTGCTTACTAAAACAATGCAATATTTGACAGGCAGTCTAGATGCGTGGGAAAAGGCAGAAGGCGTCTAGCGGTGTCGCNGGAAAAGGCAGAAGGCGTCTAGGGGTGTCGCAGCCGAATCAAGACGCGCGGGAAAGCTCAGTCAGATACAGCAAAGTGCCAGCGTTCGTCTCTCAAGGAGCCTTTGAGTCCCCGATGCCTAACGTCCACTACGTTAAAATCCGTGAGCATTTTGGTATTTGATCCGCCCTTAAGCTCCCAACTTGCTGGGTACAGATTCGGACAGTGTTTATATATTTTTTGTCTAATATAGACTTCTTTATTAAAACACTGAGAGACCAAGTTATTGCTTTCCCCCCCACCTCTCCCCATCGCAGAGGATAACAGTCATCTTGGTAAGAAAGAGAACAACTCGCCTCCAAACAAATTCGCCCCCGGCGAAACTTTGCCCTTACGGCCACAGAAGGAAAGCGGACAAAATATTGCCCAAGGTTTCAACCCTTGACATCCAAGGCGCCCGTAGTGTGCTCCAGAGAGGTAACTCGTACTCTACGACCTGCCCTGTATCTCACAGGGAGCGAGTAGCATCATACAGAAGTATATTATGCATAAATGACTGTCACAAGAAAACTATGCCTGATTGAAGAAATCTTATTACATATTTGAATTCAGCATAAAAAAGTGGACTAGGGTCGCTATTTAGTTTCCCTGTGAAAAAAAATCATGTTGACCAGTGTAATTATTGGGATAGCTAATTAATTTTCTTTCGTTTTGAGAGTTTTTTGATATTTTATTAGAATTCAGAGTTATTGCCATGGTAGAATGTTTATCAGTCATATGTTTGCTTTTTCGGAAATCGTATTTGTTGTTTGTTTGCATCAGCATCAGTAGATAGAAACTTTCCAAATGCAGTAGGCAGTTTTTGTTCTAGAAGTTTGATTATATTTTCACTAAAACGCAGTTCGACATGGCGTGGCGAATAGTTGCCACGGGGGTCGCACAGGCTTTCAAAGGGATTCCGGCCCTCGTCATGCCCTTATTTGGTCACGTTTTTGGCACTAAGGTGAGGAGTGGGGGTAAGCACGGGGCGACTTATACCCTGTGTGCCTACCACCCACTAGCAAAGCAAAGTAGTTAATAACCAGCACTCGCAGAAGACACGTCAAGCGTGGCAAATATCCCCCACACCGGCAAACTTTATCTAGTTAAATTATTTCTCCGCCAGTGTGGGAGGTCGCTAGGGTGCCAGGAGGAAACTAACGTCCCTCCTGTCTGTGTAATTTACTCTTGCGGTGTAAGTTTTGAATGATGTGATTAATATTTCAACTACTGGGGTGCTGCTTTTTACTAGTTTGTCTGGTGAAACTAACTGTATACTTGAAGATTGTATGTGAACTGTTGCATTTGAGTGACAAATAAAAGTAAAGAGTAACACATCCGAGACTTCAATTTATTTTTATATTTATTAAGTTTCATGTCTCTACCGATTGAGCAAACCGAGCTGTAATTTCCAGTCGCCAATTCAGGCGGCTGCAACATTACAACATTCTACAAACACGTATCCAAAGACTGGTTAGGAGTATGCCAAGACACTGTGCTGCAGTGATGCAGGCAAGAGGTGGCAACACAGCTTATTGTCAGTTCACAGGAGTGCACAATTACCACATTCTGTTTTCAGTTTGTTCAAGAACCATTTCAGTTTTACACATTATGTGTATTTATCGATGAGAGGCACAAGAAGTGTTCCCTTACAAATGCTGTATTGTTTTCAGTTTTCGGAAACCTTGAAGTTTATAAATTTTTAGTAGCTATGTCGTACTGAATAATATATACCCATGCAAAGTCGTGACAACTTTTATATTTTGAGTAGTGTATATACATGATATATTTGGTAGTTTATATCTATTAGAAAACTGTTTATACAGACTAACTGCAAAAGTTTTTTTATTAGTAAAAATGTTTAGACACTTAAATTTATATATTAGCAACATTTATTTTATGTAAATTTAATCATTTTCTATTTACTTAAAGTTTTGTGTAGCATAAAAAAAATAATCCAGCTTTGTTGATCTAGCTTATAATGGAAGCACAAGCTCTTCTTTTCTGTCCGTGCAGTTGGAATTCATTCCTTTCCATTACAAACTTCCTCCTGTCATTCAATTTAAAAAAAAAAAAAAAAAAACCTTTTCAAAGATTTTGCCATAAAATGTGTTGAAACTGTGTAATCTATTTTCTCACGCATAGCTACTGAAATTTGTTTTGTTAGGATTTTCCTCCTTACTGTAAAATTCTAACACTTCCCTGAAAGATATACAGTTGGTCATCAACATCTGTAACTTGTTTCAGACTAATCTTTTTTTGTTTTGGGCAACACATTGCCTGCCTTCAAGGTAGATGCAATGCTGCTCTCTCCTTTTTTTGCATATACATTGCACTGTACGTTCATCGACATCACACGCCTGAGATGTCAAACTGTTAATTTTGTTTAAGATTTGTACTTTCACAAATTTGATTGTTTAATCATTTAGTTAAAACAATAATGCACACTAACGATTATAGATTGACCTTTTCTGTGAATCACTTCCTTTTTGTAACTACTGGTGCTTGCACAATGATTATATAATGCTATAATTCAAATGAAAACTTTACATGCAAGCAATTGAAAAACTGTGAGAAATGTTTGTTTAAATCCTGTTGCGAAACTGTGGCTACAGAACAGAGTGAACACGAACACTGGATGGAACGAGGCAGCTGTGCTACGTGTTATCTTGTCGATTAAGCGGGAGTCAGACTTCGTTATCACCTACTTTAAAAGCAAAGTGAGCACATTTGGATATACCTGCATTAAATGGTCTCTTGACAGGGGAAAAATGAATATTATCCTCTATTCAATGCCAATCGTGCACATTTCTTACTGTAAAACACTAATGGATAAAGGTACAGACATATGATTTATTCAGAAAAATTAGCTTCTTGCGAAACTTGAATAAATTTTATCAAAATATTTCACAATTTTTTTAGCGTATCTTAGAAACATTTTACTTGGCTCGCTGCAGCCACTGTAACACAACCTGGCAACAATGCACAGCTGCAATAGGCTACTGGCACCTGCTAGTGGGAGGAGCCCTGTTGTGTGACGGACCTTGAGCGGCCACGAAGTTCTGTGCCTGGTATAAATTAAATGGGTACTGTAATAAATACGTTATGCTAGGGCAACAAATATTTTTCGTAGTAATGGGCAGAGTATGAATTTTTCTCGATTCCGATTCAAAGTTAGTTTCCTCATTTTAGATTCTAGATTCAGATTCTGAGTATTTTGATAATTAAAATTATCATAATTTACAATGTAATATTTAAAGTGTGTAAAAAAAATTCTTTCAAACCATATTTATTTTTTGTAAATTCGGAGTACAGTGATATTATTGGTATTGAATCATAAGTAGTACCGTGTCTAAACTTATCAGAAGTGATCGCACTAGAAAAATTTTTAATTAAAACAACTTCTTGGTTTATGAATGAATTTGGTTTTTAAAGATTGACATATTTGCTTTTCAAGAGTGTTGCAGATAAAAATGCAAAGGAAAACCTCTCTGTGGTGGGACTGAAGGTGTAATATAATGATATTGCAGAATGTAAAATTTAAATTTTCAATGTTTTATCATTTTAATCTTGAATTTTATTTAAATTTTGTTTGTAATTTTGAACGCTCCTGTAGTTAACTAAAAATTTTGTTTGGAATGTATGATAAAAGGTTAGACAATCTTTCCAATTATAGGAGTGATTAGATGAATTCTCTTTGGAGTTATGTTTATTTATTTATTTGGTTGGTTAGGGCAACATTTAAGCTCCTATAATGATAGTCTTATAGATTTTGATAGTCTTGTAGATTTAAGTTTTAGAACACTCTTGGTCCTTCGAAGAAACCAGACATGTTAAAAGTCTTTTGCTTAGCAAAAATGACTACATACTTCTTCCTAAAGTAAGCTAGATCAGTATGCAGGACCAGGGAACGTTTGTAAAGTAGGTAGGTGGCATGGATCTATGAAGAGATCCCACCTATTTTTTATGTGTTTATGCTAATGTCAAATCTGAATGAAAATAGTGTAACGTATTGCTGCATTGGCATAAAATGTAGAGGTTCATTTTTTTAGTTTAAGCATATTACATCAATGTTACCTTTTTTAAAAAAAATCATCTCTTTTGCTAGATTGTTTTCCTTGGCTTCTGGGTTATGTTTGAAGTGCGTTTCTTGGTTGAACATTTTCAAGTTTTTTTCATTTTTTTAACCTGCACCAGGCTTTAAATTAATGCTTGTCACCTTGGTTGAGACGTGTCGAAAGTTATTACCATCATTTCATTTATATTTTACTTGCCACAGCCTTTTCAGATAGATGCGTATTTCACATGTATGTGGAAAGCAAACTACATAAAGAAACCCTAAACCTATGTTAAGTACATTAATGGAACAAATCACGAAAAAAGCCGTCAATAACGGGATAAGTGAACAAGTCATAGCTGTGAACGACTGCATTTGCACACCAGTGATGTAGCTGACGCTGTTGTGGCACCGAAACCAATCTGCCGGTGCTAGTGTTGTGGAGAAATGGCCAGTGCATAAGAGTCAAAAGTACATGGTCGTTGATAATTTTAACAGTTTTTAAGATAAGAGCATGATAAAGTAGAAGCAGTTTATTATTGAATAGTTCTACAAAACGTGTGTTGTTTGCATTCCTGCTTGTAAGTGCTGCCTGCCCACAAATCTTTGATGTACACAAAAAAAAAGTTTGTTTCCATTTTACGTCAACAGGAACACTGCAATTCTAACGTGATGTCAGCTACGAGCGTACGTAATTTATATATTAACATGCATTGCCATTTGTTACAATAAGAATTTCACCATTGCCGTACCATTGTAATTAATTTAGATAAATTGAGGTAATAAATGCTTTATTACGCGTTTGGCAGAGACCAAGTTTATTTACATTTTGTTGTATAGAGTATTTCACTGAACAAAATATTCAAGGAAGATTTTGCGGTATAGTTTAATGTACAGTGCATTGTTTTTATGCTGAGCCATTTACTCAGAGAACCGACTGTATTGGTACTCAGTTCTCATTTTAATGGAAGAATCAGCGGTATCGAAGAATCAAATTGACCTATCCCTAATATTTAGCAAAAGGTTTGTTAGAAACGTTTTTCGATATGCTGTAGTTTTTCAATTTTTTAATTGGTTTTGGAGAATTGAGTTGTTGCACCACAAACAATTTTTCATACTAACATTTTGTGTATGCAATTGTGGCAGGTGTGAATGAGATGAGGCCTGTATTTGCAACTGATGCTTTGACATTAGAATCGCCCTCTTATGGGAATGTTTTACCTAAAATGAAATCTCATGGGCTGTACCATCACCAGATAAGTACTTCATCAAACATCAAATTCTGCTTTTCATGCAATTTCTATATGTTACCCAGGAGTACGAAGAAGCATGAGAATTAAAAGCGAACAAAATACACCACCGTTGTCAGCTATACTGGAGTCTCCCCCCAGAAACATACCGAACACTAAGAGTGCATCACGTCTGGCGAGAATGGACCTCACCAAGTCTCAGTTGAGTTCGTCATGTTTGTCGTCAATGACAGAGTCTTCTGCAGCTTGTGGTTTGCCTGACTTGCCAATGAACTGTTTCACACCATCGGCTAGTAGCTCTCCGACTAGAAAAAGGACCTCAGTTGGTGAGTTGTCAAGTGCTTTTATTCCCTAAGTTCCTAAAACCAAGTTTTCTGTGTCCATGCTTTATAAAATATTCTCAGTTAGATTTTTGTTTCTTAAAACTTGACAAAATATTTAAATGTGTTGGTCTCAGCTTTCCGACCCATAAAGGAATTTAGGAGAGGGTTGCAAGTGCCACACTCATTCCCCTATCTTCCTCCCCCAAGCACTCTACAGTACAAAAACATTTACTTGCCATTTCAAAGTAGTCAAATTATGTGTGCATTTTAAGTGACAGTCACGACCATTCGTGAAAGTGTTGTGATATTCAACATGTCCATTAGCTTGAGAATACTAGTGTATCCTAACATACTTCCCTAGACTTATTTTGCGTGGGGAAAAGATAGAGAAAATTAAATCTTTACTACAAGGTACATATTATAATGGAGACTTGTTGAGTTTCTTCTTTCTGCTAAACTAGTTTACAGTACATATTTTGAAATTTGCATGTTTGAAAGATGGAGCCAGTTATTTCTGAATGTATATGTTCCTGTTGCCCCTTTGTTTGGTTGTAAATAGGGTTGTGCGAATATTCGGTATAGCAAAACAGAAACGAAAAATGATCATTTTCATTTTGGTAAGAAATTTGATTACCAAAAATTGCAACAAAATGAAAATTCTAGATTTCAATTAATTTTCTGGTGTTTAATGAATTTTCATTTAGTGCACCAACAAAGAAAATTTTTATCTGTTAATCATCTAGTTTGTTTTCATTATTTTATAACTGAAATACCTACATAAAACAAAAAATTTAATATAGGCAAAAACCCCATGGTAAAATACTCCATATCCTACTTTTTTTTTTTTTTTTTTTTTTCCCCTAAAGAATTGGTTATAATGAATAACCTGCTAAAGTGTTGAGAAATTTGTTAACTTTTTGTTAAGCCTGAGTTCCAATGACATTATTTTTCATTTTTGTTTCAGTTTCACAAAAGTTCATAACATATCTTTCATTTTCGTTTCATGAGAAAAAAAAGTAACATTCACACAATCCTAGTTGTAAATAACTGTTTCCGTACAGCAACAAAAAAAATGTACTTGTTTTTTAATGAGGAGCACATTAAATACAAACTGTATACCTAAAAGTGATTTGTGTATCGTGTAAGATTTTCTGACAATGATTTTAGGACAATTGGATTACACATTTTCTCTCGCTCATGAAAGTGATTCTCAACTCGTGACAAAGGAAAGTATGCCTGACAGAAGCAAAGAAGTATTAATATCTGCAAGTAAAGGTATGCAATTTGCACTCACAATATTCATTGCTAATGGTTAGGACCCCACTTTTACAGTAAATAAAATGAAATGATTTCATCATTAAAATTTTGCCATTTCGTCATAGAACTTTTACAGCAAAAAAAATGCATGCATTATTTTAACATCATAAATCTGTCGTTTTTACAACAATTTCACTCAAACTAAATTTAATTTGTTATTCGTTATTTTTCATTATACATATTAAGTGGAAAACATTAAAAACAATATTTAACGATAAGGATTAAAGGACAACCTTCATGAGAGCACATTTGTCATGTAACAATCATTGTCAAATCACAGTAATTTTTTTGTGATAAATCTTATACTTTATCGAGACTTTTAAAACTGCCCAAGAACATGTACTATCTGAGTTTTACAAGATTTTCTCATCACCCACATATAGCTTTTGTTCATTTGTATATAACAATATTTTAATTAAATATTGTTCAAGTCAATATTACTCACACTAATTTACAACCTCACTACAAAATACTATTAAACATTTTATTATTGATAAAATGAAAATACTCCTTACATAGTAAAAATGTTTTTTACAAAGAAGTGGCAGAAATCTGTTTGTTTTTGTTTTCTTGGCAATATGTAAATCACACAAATTTGCTTCCAATGCATTTGTCTTTATTTTTTATTTCCTCAACTATCTCTAAATCACTGTGCATACGGTACGGCAGTGTTTAAGCATGTGTATTTTCCCCGCCCACTCATTGTTTACACCGCATTAAACTGTAAAATTTATGTAGCCATATATTTGTTTTATTCTAACTAATTATGTTTCACATATGGAAGAAAACAGAGGTTTACTGAAGGACAATGTATGATGGTGTGACTCATATGCGAGTGTAGCAGCCCTTTTGCATGTAAATACTTCCTTCTTTTCCCAACAAAAATTTACCCTTAGCTACCTTAATTTCCCTCGAACTTTGTTCGTGCATTCTGACATATTCTGCACCCCTGCTTGATTACACAATTACAATACCTACTTGGGTATTCCCAAAAAAATACAAAACATGGCTCGAAAATACTTTAGATATGCATTACAATTGATTACTAAAGTAGTTTGAACAAAATATTCCAAGTGCACGGTAGGCGCTCTGAAGGGGCGTATCTAAAGTTACTGTCACTGGAAGGTTAAAAATGAAACAATTAAATATAATAATATATTACAATAAAAAGTTTAAGGTGAGGGGGCATACATTTAAAACCAGACTAACATGTTCAAATTAATTCTAACTAAAATACAAAATACATTATATGAGCACCAAAGTGAGGAATTGGTAATAATTAGTTAAAAGGAACGTGCAGGTGGGTTAAAAATACTTGCAGTTAAAACAGGAGAAGCAAGAGTCAGTGTGGTTCCATTCAACCCTCGCGGACATGCACCACAAAGCTGCCACAGGCTAGCAATTAAAAACGGTAGCTGAATTGAAAGCACGTACATAATTCACAACACAAATACTTATACACAGGGATCCACCACTGCACTGAGCAAGTTAACCGAAANCCTAAGTTCCTAAAACCAAGTTTTCTGTGTCCATGCTTTATAAAATATTCTCAGTTAGATTTTTGTTTCTTAAAAATTGACAAAATATTTGAATGTGTTGGTCTCAGCTTTCCGACCCATAAAGGAATTTAGAAGAGGGTTGCAAGTGCCACACTCATTCCCCTATCTTCCTCCCCCAAGCACTCATGTCATGTTTTTGTAAATGAACCCATTTCAAAGTAGTCAAATTATGTGTGCATTTTAAGTGACAGTCACGACCAGTCGTGATAGTGTTGTGATATTCAACATGTCCATTAGCTTGAGAATACTAGTGTATCCTAGCATACTTCCCTAGACTTATTTCGCGTGGGGAAAAGATAGAGAAAATTAAATCTTTGCTACAAGGTACATATTATAATGGAGACTTGTTGAGTTTCTTCTTTCTGCTAAACTAGCTTACAGTACATATTTTAAAATTTGCATGTTTGAAAGATGGAGCGTCAATAAAGACTTACATATACAAGGACAACGGGGAAACAAACCAACATAATAGGGTTGTGCGAATATTCGGTATAGCAAAACAGAAACGAAAAATGATCATTTTCATTTTGGTAAGAAATTTGGTTACCAAAAATTGCAACAAAATGAAAATTCTAGATTTCAATTAATTTTCTGGTGTTTGATGAATCTTCATTTAGTGCACCAACAAAGAAAATTTTTATCTGTTAATCATCTAGTTTGTTTTCATTATTTTATAACTGAAATACCTACATAAAACAAAAAATTTAATATAGGCAAAACCCCCGTGGTGAAATACTCCATATCCTACATTTTTTTGTTTGATTTTGCAAAGAATTGGTTATAATGAATAACCTGCTAAAGTGTTGAGAAATTTGTTAACTTTTTGTTAAGCCTGAGCTCCAATGACATTATTTTTCATTTTTGTTTCAGTTTCACAAAAGTTCATAACATATCTTTCATTTTCGTTTCATGAGAAAAAAAAGTAACATTCACACAATCCTAGTTGTAAATAACTGTTTCCGTACAGCAACAAAAAAAATGTACTTGTTTTTTAATGAGGAGCACATTAAATACAAACTGTATACCTAAAAGTGATTTGTGTATCGTGTAAGATTTTCTGACAATGATTTTAGGACGATTGGATTACACATTTTCTCTCGCTCATGAAAGTGATTCTCAACTCGTGACAAAGGAAAGTATGCCTGACAGAAGCAAAGAAGTATTAATATCTGCAAGTAAAGGTATGCAATTTGCACNCTCGTGACAAAGGAAAGTATGCCTGACAGAAGCAAAGAAGTATTAATATCTGCAAGTAAAGGTATGCAATTTGCACTCACAATATTCATTGCTAATGGTTAGGACCCCGCTTTTACAGTAAATAAAATGAGATGATTTCATCATTAAAATTTTGCCATTTCGTCAAAGAACTTTTACAGCAAAAAAAATGCATGCATTATTTTAACATCATGAATCTGTTGTTTTGTCAACAATTTCACTCAAACTAAATTGAATTTGTTATTTGTTATTTTTCATTATACATATTAAGTGGAAAACATTAAAAACAATATTTAACGATAAGGATTAAATGACAACCTTTATGAGAGCACATTTGTCATGTAACAATCATTGTCTAATCACAGTAATTTTTTTGTGATAAATCTTATACTTTATCGAGACTTTTAAAACTGCCCAAGAACATGTACTATCCNAATCACAGTAATTTTTTTGTGATAAATCTTATACTTTATCGAGACTTTTAAAACTGCCCAAGAACATGTACTATCCGAGTTTTACAAGATTTTCTCATCACCCACATATAGCTTTTGTTCATTTGTATATAACAATATTTTAATTAAATATTNGAGTTTTACAAGATTTTCTCATCACCCACATATAGCTTTTGTTCATTTGTATATAACAATATTTTAATTAAATATTGTTCAAGTCAATATTACTCACACTAATTTACAACCTAACTACAAAATACTATTAAACATTTTATTATTGATAAAATGAAAATACTCCTTACATAGTAAAAATGTTTTTTACAAAGAAGTGGCAGAAATCTGTTTGTTTTTGTTTTCTTGGCAATATGTAAATCACACAAATTTGCTTCCAATGCATTTGTCTTTATTTTTTATTTCCTCAACTATCTCTAAATCACTGTGCATACGGTACGGCAGTGTTTAAGCATGTGTATTTTCCCCGCCCACTCATTGTTTACACCGCATTAAACTGTAAAATTTATGTAGCCATATATTTGTTTTATTCTAACTAATTATGTTTCACATATGGAAGAAAACAGAGGTTTACTGAAGGACAATGTATGATGGTGTGACTCATATGCGAGTGTAGCAGCCCTTTTGCTTGTAAATACTTCCTTCTTTTCCCAACAAAAATTTACCCTTAGCTACCTTAATTTCCCTCGAACTNAGCCCTTTTGCATGTAAATACTTCCTTCTTTTCCCAACAAAAATTTACCCTTAGCTACCTTAATTTCCCTCGAACTTTGTTCGTGCATTCTGACATATTCTACACCCCTGCTTGATTACACAATTACAATACCTACTTGGGTATTCCCAAAAAAAAATACAAAACATGGCTTGAAAATACTTTAGATATGCATTACAATTGATTACTAAAGTAGTTTGTACAAAATATTCCAAGTGCATGGTAGGCGCTCTGAAGGGGCGTATCTAAAGTTACTGTCACTGGAAGGTTAAAAATGAAACCATTAAATATAATAATATATTACAATAAAAAGTTTAAGGTGAGGGGGCATTCTCAAGGAGCCGAACCAAAGCCCCTCACATACATTTAAAACCAGACTAACATGTTAAAATTAATTCTAACTAAAATACAAAATACATTATATGAGCACCAAAGTGAGGAATTGGTAATAATTAGTTAAAAGGAACGTGCAGGTGGGTTAAAAATACTTGCAGTTAAAACAGGAGAAGCAAGAGTCAGTGTGGTTCCATTCAACCCTCGCGGACATGCACCACAAAGCTGCCACAGGCTAGCAATTAAAAACGGTAGCTGAATAGAAAGCACGTACATAATTCACAACACAAATACTTATACACAGGGATCCACCACTGCACTGAGCAAGTTAACCGAAACATGAAATTTGGAGGGGGGGGGGTGCCGAAACTGAATTTTGTATGCTCAAGACACATGTTCACCCTAAACCAAGCAAACTAGCCCACACAAATAGGTACATTAAAACCCTAAGAAACCATACCAATTCACCATCAATACTCCATGATCTACCTGCATAAGTGCCGGAAAGCCATTGACCACACTCGTCAACTCATAAAGTCAAATTTGAACATAGCTAAACTGGAGAAGTAAGTCTATCCTGAACCGGTGATTGACGAAACGGAATAATCCCTCCAAAGGCTGTTGCCAGAACCTATATAAACTGCCATCAGTGGCAACATCTGACTAAAGCGCACACACGGAGGGAGGGGTTACAAAGAGGAGGTAGTGACGGAGGAGGGGTAGAGGAACTGAGGACCGAGAATNAGCGCACACACGGAGGGAGGGGTTACAAAGAGGAGGTAGTGACGGAGGAGGGGTAGAGGAACTGAGGACCGAGAATAGAGTGGCAGCGAAACTGAGGTCACGAAGGGCGATCCTTACATGTGGAGGGACAGCAAGCTGTTTTAGCCTGTCCTCTCCACATGCTAATCATGAATGTAGCTTTTAATGACGCCCATTACAAACTGCAGCTTTTAACCTATTTGTACTAAGGCATACTGATCAGATGCAACTTCATTACTGCACACATTTTGTTGCTTGTAAACATATTTAATAGATTTTGACTACAAATTCTTCCATATAGCCATGGATGTGTGTGTGTGTGTGTGTGTGTGTGNTAAACATATTTAATAGATTTTGACTACAAATTCTTCCATATAGCCATGGATGTGTGTGTGTGTGTGTGTGTGTGTTTCATCTTAACAAGGCTGCAGTAGACACTGAGTATGTGATTGTAATCCGTTNGTGTGTGTGTGTTTCATCTTAACAAGGCTGCAGTAGACACTGAGTATGTGATTGTAATCCGTTAAGGAACTGTGCTATTATTATTTCCTGCTCTATCCCATGCCACAGTTTTATTAAGAATATTGTTGCTGAAAATAGTTTTATCAACAGAGTATTTCAAATTTCAAAGTAATTGGTTTTGCCTGTAATGCAATAAATCTGAACCGTTTTCTTTCTTCAAAAGAATTTTTTTTTCAATTGATGTTGCGAACGTTCTGTTCATCTGTAATAAGTGTCTTAGTATGCCCATTCTAGCATGACGTGTATCAAATTTTGACATCTGCACGACACTTCAGAACACAAAGCAGGGAAGGTATGTCTGACATTGAATAAGTTTACAAGTGAGCTAGTGTGGAACACATGGTATGTTTTTAAGTAAAGCTGGGCGGGATCCCATATTTACTGGGAAAATTCGTTAGAAATTTTTCACGATAATCAATTAATTATTCTATCATTTCTGTGTGCAACAACACACATGTAAGAGAGGGTCTGCGTGGCCCAAATATTGCCAGTATAAATAAATAATACATACTGCAAGTCATCGTATCTATTCAAGTAATGGTGTCATAAATATAGTGCATACAAACTTTTCCACCATCATATGTAAACAAACATTGATGTGCCTTTCCTAAAATTATTAACTGTGCATTCCACAAATAAATGGTATTTCAGTTTGATAAATAGTATTTTTCTTATGTCTATCACTGTAAAACACTTGATATAGAAATGTAATGTATTTATTTCTTAAATGTAGTTTTAAAAATATTGATAAAACGAAATTCAGTTATGCATGAATAAAGACTTCCATTTATGTAGCCGTTGAATTAATGCACACTGTTCACAAACATTAAGTAAGTAATATTTGCAACCTTAAGCCAGTATTGTTAAAAAAATCAAGATAGCTATGAAATAAGTAAGGATTTTAATTTTCACGCACTCTTAACTTTGCTTCTTATTTCGCAAAATTCTTAGGAACACTACCATATAATTACATTGCAGGCCGAAAGGCACATCAAGCACATGGGTGTAAATTCGCATATAAACTGGTGTGACTGCAAGTATTTCCATGCAATCTCATAAAAATCGGAATGATTGTGCATTTTGTGTAACTTTACGATCACATGCTTCTTGTAGGTTATGCCGAACAGTTGCCAAACGTAACATCTTTATCAAAGGTGGTATGTTTTTGACCAGCATGTCACGTGACTTAGAATGTCTGCCAATGATCGACCTTGTTAGGAACACAACCGCGTGTCCATTTTTTTGCTATTCACCGATGCAGGTGATTAGAAGATGCAACAAAAAAACCGTATTTTACAAAATTAAATTTTTATTCAGCAATTACTTTTAATCAATAAGGCTATAGTTTTAAATAAAACTTTAAATATTGTGTGATTTGTGGTGCCTTAACCTATAACTATGACGTATTGAAACCAAATATCATAATTTTTAAATTTGTTTTATTTACTCTATAGTTTATTTATGCTGTTCATGAGAAGCAAGNTTCAGAACACAAAGCAGGGAAGGTATGTCTGACATTGAATAAGTTTACAAGTGAGCTAGTGTGGAACACATGGTACGTTTTTAAGTAAAGCTGGGCAGGATCCCATATTTACTGGGAAAATTCGTTAGAAATTTTTCACGATAATCAATTAATTATTCTATCATTTCTGTGTGCAACAACACACATGTAAGAGAGGGCCTGCGTGGCCCAAATATTGCCAGTATAAATAAATAATACATACTGCAAGTCATCGTATCTATTCAAGTAATGGTGTCATAAATATAGTGCATACAAACTTTTCCACCATCATATGTAAACAAACATTGATGTGCCTTTCTTAAAATTAATAACTGTGCATTCCACAAATAAATGGTATTTCAGTTTGATAAATAGTATTTTTCTTATGTCTATCACTGTAAAACACTTGATATAGAAATGTAATGTATTTATTTCTTAAATGTAGTTTTAAAAATATTGATAAAACGAAATTCAGTTATGCATGAATAAAGACTTCCATTTATGTAGCCGTTGAATTAATGCACACTGTTCACAAACATTAAGTAAGTAATATTTGCAACCTTAAGCCAGTATTGTTAAAAAATCAAGATAGCTATGAAATAAGTAAGGATTTTAATTTTCACGCACTCTTAACTTTGCTTCTTATTTCGCAAAATTCTTAGGAACACTACCATATAATTACATTGCAGGCCGAAAGGCACATCAAGCACATGGGTGTAAATTCGCATATAAACTGGTGTGACTGCAAGTATTTCCATGCAATCTCATAAAAATCGGAATGATTGTGCATTTTGTGTAACTTTACGATCACATGCTTCTTGTAGGTTATGCCGAACAGTTGCCAAACGTAACATCTTTATCAAAGGTGGTATGTTTTTGACCAGCATGTCACGTGACTTAGAATGTCTGCCAATGATCGACCTTGTTAGGAACACAACCGCGTGTCCATTTTTTTGCTATTCACCAATGCGTGCGATTACAAGATGCAACAAAAAAACCGTATTTTACAAAATTAAATTTTTATTCAGCAATTACTTTTAATCAATAAGGCTATAGTTTTAAATGAAACTTTAAATATTGTGTGATTTGTGGTGCCTTAACCTATAACTATGACGTATTGAAACCAAATATCATAATTTTTAAATTTGTTTTATTTACTCTATAGTTTATTTATGCTGTTCATGAGAAGCAAGATGGGCATAATAAATAGTGGTGAGAAATTCAAAGTGCTCATTTGGCATTTTTATGAAAGAATTCCAGATAAGTCTGCAAAATGAAAGGCTTGCCCCAAAGTACCGAAAATTAATTTTGGTAAATGCTGTTGGTAGTAAAGTGAGCACTTTTAGTTTTGAGGCCATAGTTATTTTTTCTATCAGCCATTTTTTATTCTTGACCTTTTTTTTTTAGGTAAATATTACCACTTAAGTAATAAACTCAGTGTATATATTTCAGAGGACTTGAAAGTTAACATCTAACGCTGCAATAAAATATGTTTATTGACTATTGTTTCAAATGACAGGGCTTCAAAAAGTGTTTACTCTACAGTGAGTAGTCTTTAGTACATCTGTCCTTCTAAGACACATTCTCAACATCCTATGTAGGAACTTATTAATAAAATATAAATATGTTCTTGACTATTTACAGCAAGCAGATAACACACAATTAAAATTACGCANAGGAACTTATTAATAAAATATAAATATGTTCTTGACTATTTACAGCAAGCAGATAACACACAATTAAAATTACGCACAAAAATATTAATCAACTCGTAAAAGGTAAATTTTCTATAATTGTACATTGTCAGTAATTACTATGAATCATAAATTGACACAAAAACAAATAATCTCTGCAAAAGGGGGTGGAGCCAAACTTTAATACTGTTAACAGTATTGTAATACAATATATTTTATTCTGAATTGCATAATTTGTCACAATAAATTAATCTTAAGTGTGCGAGGTTTTTTTTCCCCTGCCTGCCTGCCTTCCTTCCTTCCTTCCTTCCTTCCTTCCTTTCTTCCTTTCATCCTTTCTTCCTTCCTTCCTTCCTTTCATCCTTTTTCCTTTCTTCCTTTTTCCTTTCTTCCGTTCTTCCTTTTTTCCTTTCTTCCTTCCTTCACTAGTGATGGTTAATTTTAAAGAATTTCTGTGGGGTTTTTTTGTTTTCACGTTATGATACATCACTTGAGGGTAGTCTCTGCACAACCCTTGTTATTTTTTAATGTTGCAGCTTTCAAATGTGTTTTCCTATATTTTTGCGGGGAGGTTTGGGTCTGGGTGTGTTGTTGTTGTTTNTTAATGTTGCAGCTTTCAAATGTGTTTTCCTATATTTTTGCGGGGAGGTTTGGGTCTGGGTGTGTTGTTGTTGTTTTTTGTTTTGTTTTTTATACGAACTAGGTGAATGTATGAAATAGGTGCCATACGAACTAGGTTNTGTTGTTGTTGTTTTTTGTTTTGTTTTTTATACGAACTAGGTGAATGTATGAAATAGGTGCCATACGAACTAGGTTTGAGTGTGTTATTTTAATTTGATGCAATGCATTTCTAACCGAAGATGTTTTGAGCCTGTACGGGATAAAAAAAAATTACTTTTAGAAGGACGTGATATATACTTTTGTAACACAGTAGTGGAATAGATGACTGTTCTGCCATCTGTTGGCCAGTGCCTGCGGCTCGCTTTGGAAGCCCATGTCCCTTGAAATAACTTTTTTTCATGTATAAAATATAAATATATTTCCAGTTTTATATTTTCCGTGAGCTCTATACAGTAGAGACCCGAATTTACAAGTACTGGTTTTGAGGCAGTGATTTTGTGAGGCCATTATCGGGAACCGTCAAAAATCATAATTATTGAAAAAATACAAAAAATCCCAGGAAAAATGCAATAAATCGCAATAAAATCTTTTTAAATATGTTTTGGGAGTCCACCGCGATAAAATTCATGGGTTGTAGTGTTGTTACTCGTAATTTGCATGGCGCGAGATGAAAAAAAACTACTAAAATCTGTTAAAAACTGTGGCAGTTGTGATTAGAAACAAGTGTGCCGCTCGGCACAGGAAGGGAAGGCGGCCCACGCGACATGTGAAGGAAAAAATGTAGTAACTGTTCTACATTCCCCTTTCCCCTATACATGGATGACCAATATGTAGTCTCCGCGCCTAGCCTAGTTATCTGGCCTGGCCATCGCCCGCATAGCAAGTCCGGCCAATAACACATTTCTGCTGAAAGGGAAAGGGGAAGATATGTCATGGAATGTGAGGAGGAGAAAGGGGCGTGAACGAGCACTTTGCCTGGTGCCATGTGCANAGTGTGCCGCTCGGCACAGGAAGGGAAGGCGGCCCACGCGACATGTGAAGGAAAAAATGTAGTAACTGTTCTACACCTCCCTTTCCCCTATACATGGATGACCAATATGTAGTCTCCGCGCCTAGCCTAGTTATCTGGCCTGGCCATCGCCCGCATAGCAAGTCCGGCCAATAACACATTTCTGCTGTAAGCGAAAGGGGAAGATATGTCATGGAATGTGAGGAGGAGAAAGGGGCGTGAACGAGCACTTTGCCTGGTGCCATGTGCANGAAAGGGGAAGATATGTCATGGAATGTGAGGAGGAGAAAGGGGCGTGAACGAGCACTTTGCCTGGTGCCATGTGCATAAGTGTCGAGCATAAAAGAAAATAAGAAGGTGACCAACGAGTGACCCTGCTCCACAGCTTTGCTGGCTACAGTGTTTCTGCACTCTTCATAGATTTTCTTGCATGAGCGAGATACAGTAGTATACGAACGTACGTGTAAAGTGGATGGAAAAAAGTGCAATTACACTTCTGAGATTAATTTAAAAGTAATTAATTGTGCAAAATAAGATGGAAAACAAGTTGTCACGAGAAAATATGACGATCCTGAAAGTGTCATATGGTGATGTACTAAGGAGAAACTAGACAGGGTGCCGAAAAATAAAAATACCCTTCCTCAGGCAGTGTTCTAATTAGTTTGGAGTTTCTTTTTTCATCATTTGTATTTAGTATTTTGTAAGGTTTAGTCAGAATACCACAACATTGAACTGTCTAGAATGCCATGCTGCTGCTATTTTGGTGTAATGATTATTCCAAAATTAATAGTCCACGAAGTCTTAAAATAAATAAATAATTCCCAAAAGTTGTTAGAGGGTTGTTAAAAATTTAAAATTAACAAAATAAAATCAATATGATGTGAAATTGTAACTTAACTAATAGGGATGGGGCGAATCCGCATTTACCCTCGAATCCATGTCTGAAATTACTGAATCCGGAACCCAAACTCAAATCTGATTCAATGATTTTCCATGTGATATTTTCACGCCACAAAACAAACATTAGGCTTTTGTAGCACTTTTTGCTATGCATTTACTATAAATTTATGGGACAATTTTGTGGTAAATTACTGTATTGATCGTAAGTGCAAATACTGATGAAAATGAGGTATCTTTGAAACATCCTTTGTAAAATAACGTTTAGTTTGACACAAGTTTGTCACTCTAATACAGTAAAACATTCATAATTCAAATTGTTTGGGGGCCAAATGTAGCATTAGCATTTTTTTTCCTGAAATAAATCCGCCTAAAAGGCACCACTTGTACGCCAGTCAGACAGAACTTGTCGTTTATGCACTGTGGCAAGCTGGTGTTTCTTGCTGTGAGATCTTACATAAGAGAATCATTCCCGTGTCAGCCTTGTTTCCTTCACACCCTTCCTTTCCCCAAAACCAG
>NQII01007467.1:78596-90576 GCA_002778355.1 Clitarchus hookeri
CCTTTCCTCTCCCCTTCCTCTCCCTCTCCTTTCCTCTCCCCTTCCTCTCCCTCTCCTTTCCTCTCTCTTCTCTCTCCCTCTCCTTTTCTCTCTCTTCTCTCTCCCTCTCTCCTCTCTTCTTGCTCTCTCCTCTCTCTCTGAAAACACCACCTGCATGCCTATCGTGTTGTAACTCAATACTTCCCAATGCCGAGTAATAGTATAGAATTTCATAGTTCACAAAATATTCCGTAAAAATCAAATCAAAAGTCCTTTAGCAATCCTACTAACTAGAAGAANTAGAATTTCATAGTTCACAAAATATTCCGTAAAAATCAAATCAAAAGTCCTTTAGCAATCCTACTAACTAGAAGAATAACAAATAAAGACAACACAGGTGCCAAAATAGCCGAAAGGATGAAGCATATATAAAGAATACCAGAAATGGAGAGTGAGTAAGACTCTATAAAAAAACGGCAGTACAAAAGAACAAAATGAACTATTCTTTTGGACGAATCATTTCACAGAACTGATCCAAACTAATGGATTTGTCTATCTGAATCGTTATGCCCATCACCACCCGCTACTGACACGTTTGTAAGCAAGGTGGCCGCGTGCTGCAGAATGCTCTAAAGTGGCCGGCTGTTTGAGATGCTTNCGCTACTGACACGTTTGTAAGCAAGGTGGCCGCGTGCTGCAGAATGCTCTAAAGTGGCCGGCTGTTTGAGATGCTTCTGTTACATAAGAAATTAATTACTGCAGCTTATATAAATCATTTAAATTTTACTTTGAATTACATATTTTGCAGAACTTTGAATTAACCGAAAAGAAAAAAACGAATCTGCACGAATCNTTAAATTTTACTTTGAATTACATATTTTGCAGAACTTTGAATTAACCGAAAAGAAAAAAACGAATCTGCACGAATCTTATATTAAATCAACCGAATCTACGAATCCCTAATATTCTGTGTATTCATCAAATCTTAGAGATTTGGTCGCCCCATCCCTATTAACAAAACATTCTCTCATGAGAAAATACCTATTTCAAGAATATTTCAGCAACTTGCGTTGTAAAATTACTATTGTGAGTACAATAAAAGTTTGTTTATTTCAATAACATCACCTATATGTGTATTTAAATGTTTCAAACATGCAAAACTATTATAGTGGTGATTTAGTAATTTGTATTTTGTAATTTTTCATTTTCGAAGTGGACAAAATGCAAAATGCAATTATAAAAATGTCATAAATTTTGTAGAAAAAATGGGTCACGTGATCATTTTGTTAACAAAAATTGCCAATTGGAACAGGGCCTCATTCTCCCCTCTTTCTTTATGACTGCCGTAACCTCGGCCAGTCTCACTCCTGCCACCATAACACTCCTTGTATTTAGTTTCTGCCCTTCGCTTTCTCACTTCCTTCCAAGTGACTGGGGAAAGCGGTTGGGCACCTCTTCAATCCCTTGTTACAAAAACAAACACGCAGCGAAAAACACAGTCCTTGGTAGAAAAAAGTTCATCCTTTGCCTGGAACACACTGTATTTGAGTAGCTCTTGCTTTGATGCTGGTCTGCCGTTCACCACTCAGCGATATGCTGTCACTCCCAGAAGAGCGCGAAAAGCTATAGCGCAGATGTTAGTTTTCCTTCAACTGCCATGTTATATTGGGTTTGTACTGTGTAATCTTGTTTCGAAGACAACTGCCCATTGAATTAAAGTAATATTTCATTAATACGTTCTCTGATTNGGGGGGGGGGCAAGGTGATTTCATATATGCCCTCTGGGGTATACACGATTCTGAAGGCGTCTG
Source organism: Clitarchus hookeri (assembly GCA_002778355.1). NCBI lineage: Eukaryota > Metazoa > Arthropoda > Insecta > Phasmatodea > Phasmatidae > Clitarchus > Clitarchus hookeri. The sequence goes on from NQII01007467.1 coordinate 80,387, forward strand.
TCTATTAAAATAAATTAATATTTGCTTTTAAAAACATGACTTTTTTGCGATTAGACACAATTAAAGCTGACTTAACATGAATGCAATTTTTGTGGTTTTCGGGGGTCAAAATCGATTTGAAACGAATTTTCGAAGTCATTCTCAGGCACTGTGAGTCCTCACAAATTTGAGTTTTTACTGTATATATTTTTAACCTAACATATTTCAGTGTGCAGNTTAAAGCTGACTTAACATGAATGCAATTTTTGTGGTTTTCGGGGGTCAAAATCGATTTGAAACGAATTTTCGAAGTCATTCTCAGGCACTGTGAGTCCTCACAAATTTGAGTTTTTACTGTATATATTTTTAACCTAACATATTTCAGTGTGCAGCGATTCTGCTTCCTAATAATTTTTATTGGGCATGTAATCACTATGCCTTCGGGAGACCGTCTCACCAATTTATTGTTTGTACGTCCCCTCGCATTCCAGCTACAAGGCAAAAATAAACTTTATTTATTTTTTAAACAATTTCTCTGAATTCCTAAAACTTCCAGTATCACATTCATGCTGTATTGTCCGAATTGCTACTGCATAAGAACCACAATTAAGATCCTATTAAAGATGTTAACCCATATTCACAGTCTATAACAAATTATGCTCTACAGTGTTTTGCTTTTAGAAGTACACAATTATTTAAATGGTGACCACCCATAGAGGAAACAGGAAAATGTCAGGGAATTTTCATTTGGGTCACGGAAAATGTAAATAAAGGCTGCTCTGCAAAATTTGTTAGTTGTGAGAATACAGGATAGGTAATGTAATTATGAGCAGATGTGTTTTAAAATTTCAGTNCTCTGCAAAATTTGTTAGTTGTGAGAATACAGGATAGGTAATGTAATTATGAGCAGATGTGTTTTAAAATTTCAGTTAAGTTTGTGAACTGACAATAATACATCTTTTGCCAAGTGACGTGGGGCCTGTATGTACAAAATAAAGTATTTGTGTGCTTGTAATGGCACTTGTGTGATGTCAATAGCGTGAATCTCGATAAATATTGATGTGCTGAATAAACTGTTGGCCCTGCTTGCTTTGTCTGTTGCAGTGTAATTTTCATTCTACTTCACTGATACCATATCTGTTCCGTCAATGGTGGGAAAATGTGATATTGGAAGGTTTCGGTCGTGAAAATACGGGGTGTGGGGGGTAAGATTCTGTCTGGAAAACAGGGAATTCTAAAAAGGAATCTTAGTGACGGGAATTTCAGTGGACAACCTGTTACACGACTAGTTGTGGGTTTGTTTGGCGAAACTGATGTGAAACACAAGTTCAGTGTTTTTATTAGAATAAAATTTCAAGTGTTTGTGATATTAAATTACAATACTGATTATGTTTCAAATATATTTTCATCATATGAATGGATTTGATAGAAAAATTATGAACATATTACAAGAGATGGGTCGAACATTTGAATTTCAAACCAAACCTGAACTTTAAGGTTATTTTTGGTTCGGTTTGTTTCGAAATTGATTGCCATGTAAAAAATTGGTTTTAGTTTGGTTCAAAAATATTACACAAGTTCATGTTCAGTTTGAAAATTTGCCAGAAATTAACATCAACGAATTTGCTTCACTTCAAAGAAGTTGAAAAATAACAGTGTAACACAACAAAAATTACCAAACAAGTCGTATTCATTTATTTCTTCTTTTGTAGCGGTGATGACAAAATTATATTGTGGGTAAAAGCGGGTGCTTTCCTTTTTTAACTTTCTGCATTTTTTATTTATAAATGATTGTACATAATATAAGTGATTTGTTTGAGTTTTTGAACAATTACATTTTCAGTTAATATATTTTTTTGTGTTGCTAATTTGTGGTTTTCCAGTACTTGTAAAATGATTGGAAAAATAAATTTGTCAGTGTTTTAATAAATAATATCAATCAAATCTATTAAAACCAAAAGTTAATAGTAAGTTAATTTGTACCTTTTTTCAAATTAGAAAAAAATTTGCAATTACATTTTGGAACTATTAGTGGTGGAACTGTGCAGGTTGTATATGAATGTGATGTATGTGTTTGTTTATGTTACATGTTTAAACAATTAGGGGTTAAATTGTGAATGTGGTTATATATGTTTGTTTTATATGCTTGAACAAATAGGGGCTAAACTGTGAAGGTTGTATGTAGATATGTTTTCACTTAGCACCTCGTAGCCAAATCCAGGGAACCAGTAACGAAACACTCGTTACTTGAGTGGGCAGCACTGCTAACATGATCCATGGAACCACTGTAATTGATGTTAAGAACTTAATTTTCAGACACGATTGTGTGCGCACACAGATTACTGTTTAGCACCCATAATCCACTGTATTTTTAATTTGAAGGTTCGGTTCAAGTTTGGTTTGATAAAAATATTCTAGGTCAAGTTGTAGTTCGGTTCGGTGCCAAAATCTGGATTCATCCCACCTCTACATTTCCTGTGAGCATTTTGATGTATTATTTCTGTATGCTGGGCAAGAAAGCTGCAACTTTTCAAACATTTTCAAGTGAATAAACTGTTGCTACTTCAACTTATGTCTGTTGCTGTAATAAAAAATTCTACAGTAAAATCAATAATTTTTTCATTATCTATGATGAGCAGCGTTGCAACATTTTGATGGGCTCTCTTAGACGTCTGTACTGCAAACCGAAATGTAACCCAATAAAATTGCGCTCAGGTTGTCAATAATTAATTTAGTTGGTTCCAAATTCTATCCAAACTAAAAATCCAAAAATGAAAGCCGAAAATAGCTGTTAAAATAGCACTATTGTGAGACGTATATATAAATTGAATATTGCTTAAACAGGCGAAAATGGCTGGTTCACAAAGACTGCAGGTGTGGAACGGAGGAACTGGTGAGATTGAAAATTGCTGTACTATTGGTTGTCGCTTTTGCCTATCACTGTTGCTATGCACCCAGCATTTAGGAAGCTATACAAAGATTAGGGTGTAAAAAATGCAGAAAGAAGAGAGAACAGCGTGATTCACCACTTCCATTCACATGTGTAAGGGTTTCGTGTATGGCCTAACTCACTAGGTGCGTGCTTTGGGAGTGTTCCAGCCAAATTTTTTTAAAGTTTCGTAGCTTTGGCTTACCAATTAATGGTAGCAGCACGACCTCTCGTATATTATTACTGCATGCAAACAAACATATTTTGTAATGACCTTTAATTAAGGGTTTATTTTAAATATAGGTTACTGAGAATGTTGTGACATTGCTGTACTCGCTAGATCCATGCTCTTAAGATAGGGGTTTTACTGTAAATAGAAATTATACCAGTACAGAACTTCTTGACCGCTCTGAGTCATCCTATCAGCAAGCCCTGTTGCCTCTTTATCAAGCATGTATCGCATCATAACATGCGTGTTGGTTTTAAATATCAGTTGTAATATAAATTATAACTATAGAGAAAGAAGAACATTAAAATGCAGTAAAAACATAAATTAATAAAATAAATGTGAAATATATTTGATAATTTGTATTTATTAGGAAAATTTCTGAGCAGATGAACTGATAAATTTTTACGTTTGTAGTAAAAACATTCTAACACTTAAATTTACGCATCCGAAACGTGTATTAAATGTGGACGTATTATTTTTAATTTACTTACAGCTAGCTGCGTGTAACAGAAAAAATTAATTCATTTTCGTGCTCTAGTTTGTACTGGCAGCACAAGCTCCTCTTCCTTGTCCACTTACCATTACAAATTTCTGCCGGTTATTCGATTTCTTATTATAAAAACTGATACACCACAAAAATACTGTCACCGATTTTCTCATGCATAGCTGCCCTAATATTTTTTTTGTTGGAATTTCACTCATCATAAAATTCTAAAACTGCTCTCCAAAGACAGTCTTAGTTAAAATTGTAGAAATCTGTTAACTCATTAACTAATAACTTTTTTTCGAGGCGACTCAAATATTGATAGTTTATTTCAACAGAACGCCCCTAAATGTTATAGATTTTTATTGTGTGTGAACCACTTCCTTTTTGTAACTGCTGGTGCTAGCACAATGTTTACTTTGCACCATAGTTTCAACAAAAGCTTTACACATATGCAAATGAAAAATTGTGAGGATCGTTCAAAGTCAGTCATGTTACTGGGGTTACAGGTTAGAGCAGAAACCAACACTGTGTGGAATGAGGCAGCTGTTCTGATATTCATTGTGTGTTGACTAAACACAAGTCAAGACTTTGTTATTGTCTGCTTATAAAGCAAGGTGGAAACATTTAGATATACCTACAAAATATGTTTTCCTCTCTGGGAAANTGGTTGTCGCTTTTGCCTATCACTGTTGCTATGCACCCAGCATTTAGGAAGCTATACAAAGATTAGGGTGTAAAACATGCAGAAAGAAGAGATAACAGCGTGATTCACCACTTCCATTCACATGGGTAAGGGTTTCGCCTATGGCCTAACTCACTAGGTGCGTGCTTTGGGAGTGTTCCAGCCAAATTTTTTTAAAGTTTCGTAGCTTTGGCTTANTGGCCTAACTCACTAGGTGCGTGCTTTGGGAGTGTTCCAGCCAAATTTTTTTAAAGTTTCGTAGCTTTGGCTTACTAATTAATGGTAGTGGTACGACCTCTCGTATATTATTACTGCATGCAAACAAACATATTTTGTAATGACCTTTAATTAAGGGTTTATTTTAAATATAGGTTACTGAGAATGTTGTGACATTGCTGTACTCGCTAGATCCATGCTCTTAAGATAGGGGTTTTACTGTAAATAGAAATTATACCAGTACAGAACTTCTTGACCGCTCTGAGTCATCCTATCAGCAAGCCCTGTTGCCTCTTTATCAAGCATGTATCGCATCATAACATGCGTGTTGGTTTTAAATATCAGTTGTAATATAAATTATAACTATACAGAAAGAAGAACATTAAAATGCAGTAAAAACATAAATTAATAAAATAAATGTGAAATATATTTGATAATTTGTATTTATTAGGAAAATTTCTGAGCAGATGAACTGATAAATTTTTACGTTTGTAGTAAAAACATTCTAACACTTAAATTTACGCATCCGAAACGTGTCTTAAATGTGGACGTATTATTTTTAATTTACTTACAGCTAGCTGCGTGTAACAGAAAAAATTAATTCATTTTTGTGCTCTAGTTTGTAGTGGCAGCACAAGCTCCTCTTCCTTGTCCACTTACCATTACAAATTTCTGCCGGTTATTCGATTTCTTATTACAAAAACTGATACACCACAAAAATACTGTCACCGATTTTCTCATGCATAGCTGCCCTAATATTTTTTTTGTTGGAATTTCACTCATCATAAAATTCTAAAACTGCTCTCCAAAGACAGTCTTAGTTAAAATTGTAGAAATCTGTTAACTCATTAACTAATAACTTTTTTTCGAGGCGACTCAAATATTGATAATTTATTTCAACAGAACGCCCCTAAATGTTATAGATTTTTATTGTGTGTGAACCACTTCCCTTTTGTAACTGCTGGTGCTAGCACAATGTTTACTTTGCACCATAGTTTCAACAAAAGCTTTACACATATGCAAATGAAAAATTGTGAGGATCGTTCAAAGCCAGTCATGTTACTGGGGTTACAGGTTAGAGCAGAAACCAANCCAGTCATGTTACTGGGGTTACAGGTTAGAGCAGAAACCAACACTGTGTGGAATGAGGCAGCTGTTCTGATATTCATTGTGTGTTGACTAAACACAAGTCAAGATTTTGTTATTGTCTGCTTATAAAGCAAGGTGGAAACATTTAGATATACCTACAAAATATGTTTTCCTCTCTGGGAAANTTTGTTATTGTCTGCTTATAAAGCAAGGTGGAAACATTTAGATATACCTACAAAATATGTTTTCCTCTCTGGGAAAAATTGATATCCTTTATTCACAAAGTAGTGAGTTCATACCAGCGGTCATCCATATTCCTGAACAGCATAAAACATGAATGGATGTAAGAACAAACTTTGGGTTTTAACCTACTTGTTCAGCAAAATGAGCCTCTTGCAAAAAGTGACTCAATTTACATGTTTAAAATTAAAAATTTCTATGGCCACTGTAACACTGTGAACTAGGCATCAGTGCACAGCTGTGATAGGCTTCTGGCACCAGATAAAGGGAGGAGCANGGCCACTGTAACACTGTGAACTAGGCATCAGTGCACAGCTGTGATAGGCTTCTGGCACCAGATAAAGGGAGGAGCGCTGCCGATTGACTGACTTTGAGCAACCAATAAGTTCTGTGCCTAGTATAGAGTTCTTGATTTGTCACCTTGAATTTTGAATACTTGAAAGAGATTCTCATATGATCAGAAAATAATTTGAGCAGCTTATATTAAAGAATGAAATGATTTTGCNCATATGATCAGAAAATAATTTGAGCAGCTTATATTAAAGAATGTAATGATTTTTCTATTGATATCATAAATACATGCATAGTTCACGTGTCACAATCCAAAACTACTTTCAGCTTTGTCTTTATATGCTTTATGTCTTGTCTTTATAGTTCATACTCTGTGTTCATGCAGTACATTGCACTGTAAGCTCAATAGTTTTTATAATTAGCAGAAACCCTGTCTATGATGTGTTGATAACAATGTGTGTTAGTACCTAGATCTAATTGTTGCAGGTGACGTAGAGTCAAGTTTAATGCTTGCAAGTGGTGACTCTACTTTCGTGCTACCCTCTCAAGGGAGCCGATGTTTTGTCAAAATGGAAACAAATTCTAACCTCAATATTCCTGATAATTCCTCTGAAATGCAGTCAACTATTGTGCTGTCAAACGTTGATGTGCCAGCAGTACGAAGAAGCACAAGGATTAAAGGTGAAAGGAACAGGTCAACATTTACATTTATAGAACTCTCATATGACAATAGATGGAGGGGTGGAGAGGGGAAAGGTAGCAGAAAAGATGTACGGAAATTACAGTTTCGCTCTTCTTATTGGTTATTGTGTGGGGTTTGGTTGTGGCGTATCTTGTTAGTGTTATACAAGGAAAACACTTAAATGATTTTCTAAGCATTTATGTTTGCAATGACATTTAATAATATTTATACAGCTTACAACAATTCTCGTATTATTCATAATAGTACTAGGAATGGGATCCTTGATACTGCAATACCTCAATACCCTTGATACCATTGATACTCTATAGTATCGAGTATCACATGAGAATATTCTAAAGTGTCAAATTTTAACATTGTTCTAATGGTATTTAAGATACTTTTTTTTTCCCAAGAAGCACAAAATCGCAAAATTCCCTATCTGGGCTCGAGAACAATACAGACTTTATTTGAACGAAAATATTTCGAGTTGCAACTTACCTATACAAAAACAAAGCTGAACTGGTCTTGTACACTCTGGAAGCGCCGTTCCCGGCCGATGGCACCACCATAAACAGTGTTGCCACAATGTGGCGGGAAATTTAAACTTATTCAAATGGACCCATGGCCCAAACATTCCCATAATATTTCCATACTGTAATTATTGTCGTCCCATAACAGTCGTGCAATAATTTTTAAATAGGTACAGAAAATTGGAAACCAGTCTAAGAGTCGTTTGCAATTCCAGTCGTGATGCGTGACGAGTTGTAGTTCCTATCTCTCAAGTAAAAACGAAGTGGGAAGGAAGCCTTAGTAGTTGCTAGGCTACTATATCCACTCTTGTAAAGCGTTTTAGAGGAGGAAGCAACATTGAGCCTGGCTGGGACAAAAACTACAGCAGAGTGTACTTGAGGGTAGCAGACATCAGCTGACCGAGGGAATGTGAGGATGTCACTCTAGTTGCTAGGCAACCGCTTTCCATCTCGCCAAGTGTATAAGGGGAGGAATCGAGGCCACACCTTGCACCAAGTGCTGGACAGGGCGGAAAGAGAAAATAATAACATGTTTGCTGCACTTATCACTCAATTCATTTTCTGTTATAATATTGATTCCGAATTAGTGTGGGACAATTTTATTTCTGAAAACATCCTGTCTATAAGTTTTAGTGATAAATTCACAGTTGGTGCCAAAGATGTTTCCTGATGGTAGTACAATAATTCAGCAACAATTATTTACTAATAACTTTCAGTATTTAATTGACCTGGGATTTTTCAAGATATTTGTGTAATGTATCCAGGATGTTTATTGGTTGGATTTAGAATTTTGTTCAGATTCAGTGGCAGCTCTGTAGCCCATATTCATTATGGCTCAGTTTCACTGTATGCAACTAGGTACTACTTGTGTCGAAAACATATTAACATGTTGCCTATTCTACCAATGTTGGAAACTTAAAAAGTTCTTTCAATAACTCCTTCTAAATAATAACCCTTTTCCTGGGAACCATGAAAGATTTTAAAACAGAGTTAATTGTGGTTGCTTTTATTTAGCTATATGTTAGCATAATTCATAACTGGCTATCTTGTTTTAACTGAAAGTAGAAAACCAGCTCTAAAACTGTATGAATTAGCTTCAACTTTCAAGGTTTTCTGTTGCAGGTCTAGCTGAATCAAGTCTAATGCTTGCAACGTGTAACTCTACTTTTGAATTACCTTCTCATGTATGTGGCAGTTTTATCAAGACAGAACCAAATACAGAACCTGAAAATACAAATAATACTACTTATTTGCAATCAAACCACACAAGTTATAGAGATGATATGTCAAATGAACAAAGAAATATAACAATCAAAACTGAAAAATGTTCGCCAACATTCTCTGCAACAGAGTCCTCCAAAAATGGGGCTCAGAGAGTTCGTAGAGTTGCACAGCGTCGGGCCAAAACAAATGCGTCTGATTTGCAACTACAGTCTTCAAATTTGACACTTACAGAAGCAAGTATCAGGGTTTTATCTGGAATAGATGAGACTACATCCATCTGTGTATCAGAGTTGCCAAGAAAATTTGTTGCATCTGCTATATCTACACAAGAAATTACTACCAATATTAGGACGCCAAGTTCTTTTGTTCCAACAGGTGGTATTGACCGCAAAAAAGAAGAGCCAACTGATGTACGAGAAGCTTTACCAGCATATTTTTCCCAAGCAGGTATGCAAATCTGAAAATAATTGGTCATAGTTCTTGGCTTTTTTTTTTTCCTTCAATGAGAAATTTTTGCTTGATTTCTGCATGAAAGTGCATCTAAGTTGCATTGTTATAAGTATTGGAACTATTTTACAATAATCCTATTTAAATGTTTTTCCAGTAAATAGTTGGCAGTTGATAGTAAACTATTTTATGTACGAAGATTAGTTTGTGTAAAAAAGCATTAAATACGTATATTAAATTATTCTTAAGGATAAGTTATGTGTGGTGTTGTATATATGATAGGTGTGTCCTAGGGTGATTTACTAATAACTGCACACATGTTATAATCATAGAAAAGGGAGGGAATGTAGAATTGCCACTCACAATAAATGAAGCCAGGTACACAAGTGACATCTAGTGGATGGGCCAAAACTAAGACATGTTTATAGTTGCTGTTGACTTTTTTATTAGTAGACTATGCTATATCATTAAATCCCGAACTGATATTCTCACTTATTCTGTTTATGTGATGCCATAATTTTTTTTTTTTTCCCCTGGCTAAGGTTTTCCTCCCTGTTTCTCGTCCATATAATTTTCGTTAAATGATTCTCTATTCAAAGCAAATAGTTGCTGTTAGGCTATTCTTTTTAGCTGTGAATTATAAGTATTGTCGTAGGAGATTGGAATTCTATGACGAATACTTCACAATCTTCACATGCAGATGCATGGAACTTTCTCATTATACAAAACATTGAAATATGTTACTTAGTGCAACAAAAATATACACACAAATATGAGAAATTTACACATTGCAAACATTCTTCTGTGATACCAGCTCACACTGAAAAACACATGTTAAGTGAGTATGCACTTGGTTGCCATTACAATAAATTCTTACTGTTGCCACAGACAAAAGAAACATGGTAGTTCTCTGGTCTGTTTGAACGGGCCTCGAACTACTTCAAGAGGAAAGTAACAGGTCTTCCTATATTACATAGTGACACCCTCATAGTGTTAATTCTCACTGGGCACTTCGGAAGGTGTTACTGTGTGGTGTACCTTCCTGGGTGAGAGTATATGTATTAAAAGCACATAACACGTTGATAGGCATTTGGTTTGCAAGGAAATATGGTGTTTTTTAATCTATTGTACGAGCGGTATGGTGAGTTTGAAGAAACTTATCCAC
>NQII01007468.1:0-20893 GCA_002778355.1 Clitarchus hookeri
CCCCATTGCGGCCATCATCTCTCGCTCTCCCCGCCAACCCGCGCGCGCCTATGACGTCACCGCTCTCCATCCCAGCATCCTGCCGTGTCGCGTTGTATTAGCACAAGCCGGGGAGAACTGTAGGCAACTTGCCTAGGGAGGCGGAGTTTCAGCAGCGGCAGTTTCTTTGAAGCTTAGTAACGAATTATATTAAACGGGAATTTGAATTTCCCAATAACTTCGGAATCTATATATATATTATTAGAACAATAATTATGAAATTTTTTTATTTAGCTTCCTGGCGTTTCCATTGCTTCTATGTAAATATTACATACATCATCCCCTCTCATGAACTAAAACCAGGTGATCAATAATAATTACTGATACGTTAAATAACTGCGTAGTTAATTTAAAATTTTTGTATGAAAAGAGAAATCTTAATTTGTCCCAAAGAAAGCTCGCCTAAAATCAAAAATGTATCTGAACGTAATTGGGCGAGATCATTATGCATTTACAGTATTATTATTGAAAAATCTTGCATTAAAAGTAGCACTATTTAGCTCATGCTCTTTAACCTAAGAAAGTTGGCAGATGTAATTTTCTCTTCACACAGGTTTCAGACCGAAAAGTTGCGGATTCATTTAATGACAGGCTAGGCTTGAAGTACGCATACATGAGTGTGGAATTTGCATTTGGCAAAAGCTTGCTATCTCGCCTTGAAGGTTTGTTGGCCAGTGACACACGAGTTATAATAAAAGTTTGGAGTGTAAAAACGATTTCTCAAGTTGGTAGTAACTAAGGAACAGATCATACGGTTCGGGTAAATGGAGGACTGTGAAGTCTAACCTGTAGTTCACTAAATATGCGACTTCTATTTCCGGTCTCAGAGTATCTTTTTTTTACATCGCACGGTTTTTTGCTCAGGGGAAGTAAAGGTAACGGAACATCCCGTTCGGCTTTTAAAAAATAATAAGTTATTGCTTTCCGACATGCTGGTGGCCACGAAGATGCCGGTCCGTTGATGGTTTGAAACGGAACTCCGGCATGGATCGTATATAGTTCCCGGCAGAAGTCTGGACACGCTAGTTCCCTCGTGTTCGCTAGCATGTAGCTCGTCGCTGACCGGCCTAAAGCTTAGTGACAACAGAACATCCCGGCTGCACATGTGCCGTCTTGCTCACATCTGGTCTTCATTATGGTCTCGGTAACATTAGTAGGGACGCAGCACCACCTTATGTTTGTGAGACAGCTGATAGAACGACCAGCACTGCGCACGCATCTCCCATGTTCTTGCCGCTTGACCTTTCTTATATTTGCCCAGATATCTGCCCGGTACTATAATTACCTTTTATCGTTGACATCTGCATCATAAGAAATTGAAGGAGTTTCTGGGACAGTAACGAGTGAGGAAGGGATCGGCTATGGTTAAGGTTAATGCTACTCAAGTTACGAACAAAACGAGATTTCTTATGGGAGAGTTTGGCGTAGGGAAAATTTACACCGCTAGGTGCGCAGTATTCCAAGTAGGTCTCGTTTAAATAAAATTTTAATCTACTTGAATACTAAAAGATAAATATTTTACTTATTTGCGATGTAATTTATATAATGCATATATGTTTATTTTAATTGCCCTGTTTTTTAACACAGAAGAAAAGAGAAAAATCTGGTACACATGTGACACTAGCGCTTACCTAGTGGCAAATGTTTTGGTTGCCAAACTTTTAACAGTGATCTTCTCAATCTGAGTAGACGTAACCTTAGCCATGGCTGGTGTTAAGTAAACATATTCGGTATTCGTCTGGAATGATTACGGAAAACCGATATCAGGATGCTTGGGCCAGAAAATGAACAGAATTCCAACCGTTGCACCACAGAGTTTGATGAACGTAAAATAAAATTAATGGCAGTTGAAAATATCCTTGTAAGTTAAATTTTTCTTTATAATAGTAACGAAAAGTAATTTTCGGAAAACGTTCTAAGATTCATTACCAAAATTTGCTTTAAAAATACTAATCAGTAATCGGCTGATCTTGCGGTAAAATAATAAACAAAGGATGTGTAAGCTAAATGATGAGCACGATATGTAATGAAGTCGACAGTCGGCGCTTCGTGTGACCTGTGATATTGCGCAGAAAATTATAGCATAGGAAATACAGTAGTTACATATTCAGTACTGAAACCAACTAATTCATGCTAGAAGAAGTGCATTTGTAACAGGACAAAGTACGGCGGGAATAACAGAAATAATGTAAGACTTGGCTGGTCTCCAGTGCTCGCAAGAAGCGTTTTTAGTCCTACTGGTAAGTTATGGAGCACTGAACGAGTTTTGAATCCGTGAAAAAAGAAACAACCATTTTTTCGGAAGAAAACAAGCTCGGAGGTAGCGTTATTTTGCTATTATAATGATATTTATTTGAATTAATTTTATTAGGAATGAGATTATCTAACATTTTAAAATTATATTCCTTTATTCTTTTCGCAAAATCGTAAAATTGCTCATTTTTAATATAGTTATTTACCTCAGATTTTAAAGCAACATATTTCTTTGAATTATTAACATTTTAGTTTGTTACATAAATATTTAACATTGTTTTAAAAGCAACATCTTTATTTAAACAATCGAATTTTTTTGGTTACATAATCATTTAACATAAGTATTTAAAGTAACATCACTGATAAATGGCTTCCCGAATAAATCTGTCATTTAATCATAAAGAAATAATGTTAGAAAACTATAGCCCATAGAAAATAAATCTAATACTATCAAACATAAATTACCATAGATAACCGAATATAAATGTTGTATTCTATCATAATTATATTATGTATCATTATCATTAACACATTTAATTAATTGTATATGAATATTTACACCAAATGAATTACAGTCATATATATAATTATTGTTTTTCTTAAAGCAAACCCAGTGAGTAACAGGATTAGATGGTATTTCTTAACTAACTATGCTACATTCATCCTGATTTATTTTATTTGGTAATTCATGTATTATATAAACATCTGTAAAAATTTAAATATTTATTTTTTAAATATATTTTTTAATCGATATTATAAAATGGAATTATTTGAAAATGTTTGTCTTTCTCTTCCTTTTTCATTTGCAACAACCACTTCAGCAATTTTATTTTTCATAGCTAAATTATGTCGTACTTGTTTTACTAATTCTTTCTTATTTTTTCTTATTTGTGCAAAATATTTATCTATAGTACTAGCTCCACCAGCTAATGAGACCAAAGCACTTAGAATACCTAGTAATATTGATATAAATACACCATGATAAAGGAATCCACTCCCATTTCTTCTTTCATAATTTTTTAATCTTTTTAAGATGTTATTTACCGATGTCTATTTTAATTGGTTAGGTGGAATATAGAAAGTAACGGTATTTACTTTCATTTATATAAAATAAATTATATAAAATTAACAATAACCCATTTCTATATATATTTAATTAATGAATTTAAGTACTCCAACCTAGCTTTCTTTTTGTTAACATACTTCCAGAAAAAAATGCAGAAGCAATTTTTTACCTATATTTATTTGGTTCCTTGTAAAATTTTACTGTCATAATGCCCAGATTCTAAATATTTATTATCTCTTTAAGCAATATCATGTGCTTAACGAGCTTCGTTTAATTTAATTATTCTTTATCTCCTCTTTATAATCTTTCATTTAATTTTGTGAATTGGCCACAATCTTTACCGTTAGGAAGATGAATCTTTGGCAAATTAAAATTATTTCATCCCCAATTGATAATTCCTTTTCAGTGATTTTCAGAATTCCAAAATTAATGTCGGATAACATTTAAAACTCGTATTAAATATGGAATTCCTTTAGGAGTACTAACATAAAAACTAGAACATTTTTATAAAAAATATTTAAAAAAACTAACTTCTTCATTATGATAATTATTATTTCCTGCCTTTTATTCACCATGGGTACCTACTAATTGATAAAATAATTTTCTCACATGGTTCATCCACACATATTATTTTGGTAAATTATTATCTCGTTTTATTCCACCACGAGATTTTGGCGTTCTTGGTGAATATATTCTTTCTGGAGTGTTTGGCTGTGAGCGTATTTTACATGGATTGGTTTTATAATATTATTATATTTTCAACTTCTATTTTTAATTATGTTTATTTGGTTCATATTTTCGATATAACAAATTTGTTGATAAAGCTATTTGTGTATAATTAGCACAGTCTTCATAAATATATTTGTTTCTATGATTTCTTTATATTTTTTTCTTTACAAATTATAAAGTCCACCTGTTTATTTATATTCATTATGGCAAAACAGTAATTTGTTATTATTTATTTTTACTCTGCATTACCAATTAAATAAACATTCTCAATCTCCTTTAAAACTATATGTAATTAATAATATCACATTTTTTAGAAACATCTTTACCAAGATTAATTGATAATGGCTTGATCCCAGATATAGGTACCACATCTTGAATGCAGTCTAGCTGTTCGTCATCATTAAATAATTTTTTCTCGAATGATGTTTCTTCTGGCGTTGCCTGATATTCTAAAATCAACAGGAACTAACGTTGTTATTAAATTTTAATTTTCTTCTGCTAATTATTAGATTTTTTACCACTGTTTTGTAATGACAGAATTACAGGAAACTATTTTTATTTATTTCATACTCAGTCTCATTATTATATATACAAATTGTTTACTTAATAATAGGATTATAAAACTATTGAAAGTTTTGAGAGAGAATCATTCCCTCCTACAGAACAAACAAGGAGAAATTTTAATGTTTATAATAGTACAATGAAATTCGATATACCTATAAGCGATGGATTTTCTTTCAGTAACTATGAGAATATTGATGTTTGTTCTTATATTGTAGTATTTCAATTTTATGGTTTAGAAATATCAAAACATTGCCACATAATTAAAGGTGTTGATAATCCTGGCGTTACTCCTACTATGATGCACACTTTGGTTAGTTCACCATTAGAAAAATATTATTTAGAACTATCTGGTGTTTATAATAAAGAGAACAAACAAAATTATTTATCAATGGAGATATATATTTGGCTATTTTAGATATAGTAATAAAATTTATTTTAAAGACGAATATAAGATACCTTTTTTTTTAGAAATACATTAAATAATAATTATTTATATGTATATCAAACAAAAAAGTTGATGTAACATTTGAAGATAATTGTGCTGATCCAGGAAGAATTGTCAATCAACAATGAAATATTATGTGACAAACTATTGAATGTGAAGTAAACACATCTAGTGCCATTAGAGAAAAATTTATAAGAATCCATTTAATGTTTATCAATTTTAATTATTGACAATTTTTCGAAAAAAAATCTACAATTTGATATGCCTGATGATGTAACAGTTAGTTTACAAACTTATTAAAAATGTAATGATATTTAATATATACATGCATCTTTGTTCGATCATTGTGATGTGAGAAATATTTCTGTTATAAATAGAAAGAATGAAATTTTTCCGAAAGGAAATTGGAATATAGATTTCGACTCCACAGTCTTTCCTAAGATGTATCAAGAATATCACGGTTTTCGAAATAGTGAAATAAAAACAACTACTAAGTTTAGAAACAGAGCTATACCACAAAACAACATTAAATCCAGTAGGTGAGTATAATTATCATACTTTTAAAGCAAGACCATTATATATATTGATATAACATATAGAAAAAATAATAGTTGTTAAACATAAAACAAATATAAAGTTAGTGTTGATACTAGTAACAATTTTTTAGAGAATACAATGTGTAATATGATGTTGATTAGTCAAAGAAATCTCACATATTATCAATGAAAGAAATTATAACTAAAGATGTATAATTGTTTTAATATCATTTTTTTAAATTTTGTATCAATAATTTTGCAACTAATAAGTAATAGAAAAATTTATAAACCCGAAGTTATAAGATTTTTTAAATATTATTATTATATTGTAAATGTTAAAGATTTACTAAGATGTGTTAATATGTTATACATATGCTTTGATCTAGTAATAAATTATTCATTCGAATGAAGAAATATTTTTAAAAATATTACAGGACAAAGTGTTTGGCTGGTGAAGACCGTTGAACTAGCTACAAAAGGGGCGCGGTTTCGAATCTTAGGACCGCTGAAGTAATTTATTTTAGTAAATATAATTTGGAAAGATTTGTTACTTCTCTCTTAATTACTAACCACAAATGTTTTCCAGAGCACCGATTTTCTTATAGTGTAACTGATATTACTACATAAACGTCTGCTGAACCATTAAAACGACAACGCAAAGTTACCACAGCCATTACTAGGCTATGTAGATCAAACAAATATTATGTTCGTGGCAAGTCTACTTTGCAGTAGTTCATATGTTCTTTGTGGCAACAAACCATTTGTTGCAGCAAAGAAAGAAAGCATATTTACAGTGTAATAGCATAAAAACCAATAACGGTTATGGTTTAGACTTTCTAAATAAACTCATTTTTTTCCCCCTTTTTTGAATTTATAATTTGTTGGCCAACTAAAAGGTTTTCAGTGACTTCAGTACGGAATAGATGACAAAAATAACGATTTATGATACTAAATTTAACTTTTATTTCTAAAATAATAACTTTGAAATAGATTTTTAAAAATTCATTCTTAGTGCAATAAGATAATCTGCGGAAAGATGAGACAAACCTACAAGAATAAATACGCAAAAAGTGTATTTGAAACATACATACATAAATATATATTCATATCATTACATATTTACACACACATATCAGCAGCGCCCCAGGTGGCCATTCCTGGCAAACGAGACCACCGCTGCATGCTGGTTGAAAATCACGGTTGACGTAAAAATTCACTTGATTCCTTTAAGAAATGTTGGCAAAAATTTAAGAAAAATATTTAAACATCTTAAAATTGTAGCATTCAGGTTACAGGCCATACAAAGAGGTTTTGCGTTTTGTGTGCACGCGGGCAGTTTTCGATTTTCATCACTGCGGAACGTTTTATCCGAATATTAACTGCACATTTACGTAAAACGTTCTCAGGCTATGCGGAAATTTTTAACAGTGTAATATTCTTGTAGTGCCAAAACCACGCTTGTTATTAATAACGGAATGCGCGATATGTATTGTTTACTTTCCGTTCATGCGATTGTGTTGCTGTCTGTACTTGTATTTTCGTGAGACACTTGAAGATATTTTTGACCTTCGACGAATAGGGACAAATATTTTAATATTGAGTCTTGACGACACACTATCTTTATTTTTTTAACTAGATCATGAACCGTGTCTCAATTTTCCAAGAGAGCACTCTCTGGAATGCAGTATTTATTCTAGTTATATGCATTCACAATATAAAAGAAGTACGCTTTCTCACAACTACGCCACGAATCATAAATATGTCACAGAGAGAATCTTTCTGTCTGTCCCAGATGCTTGTAGAGAGAACGACAGCGAAAGAATTCAGCGATATAAAGTTGTTTTATACTCGCCAAGTTCTTTCGTGCTCTCTTAGATCCGTTATATTTATTTACAACTGTAGCTTAATGTTTCTGTTCAAGATATATACGTGAAATGTTGGAAATATGTCACCAATTTCATAAAAAAAATCTTTAATTTTGATATAGGGCTCAAGGAAGCTGGCAACTGACATTTTAGTTTTGTAAGTGTTCGTTGTTAATGACTAAAACAGTTGTGCAAACCTTTACTGTGCATTCTGGCACACAATTTTTGTTTTCTGACAAAACAGGAGTGTTCCGAATAGAGGGAACGAGAGCACCAGCGCGCATGAAAATATTACCGTATGACAAGGTGACTTTGGACCTTGGGCTGAATTTTGCCCAAATATTGGAAATTAGTATTTGCTTTTGTAATTATTAAAAATAAACATATCTTTTGTCTTGCTGCTCTCTGATAACTAATCCACAAAACAGAATAAAGCATATTTGTTTATAACAGTTAAAACAGTGAATAGGCTCCTAAACTTTAGCCAAAGTCACCCCCCAAGGGCCAAAGTCACCCCATCGTACGGTATCTCGCAGATGAGGCGAAATATCACTCTCTGGAGACATAATTACTTGAACTGAGTCACGACTTAAGGATGAGCTTAAAAATAACAGCCTCACGTGATTTTAAGGTCATAAGTCATATTGTTAGACCCGTAAAATTTATTTAAACATACACTATGATTGTTTTGGGGTCAAACCATTTACCTCCCTCCACGGCGAACCACGTTCGATATCCGGAGGTGCCATGCCTGGTTTTTCGCATGTGGGAATCACGTTTCTCCTAACATTGCATTATTTTGCAGCTTCTTCCTCACCTCGCTGTTAAATGTCGCTCAAATCTGAGAAAATATTTCAATATTTAATAAAAAAAAATACTTTTAATGTAATACTTATAATTTCATAAACTACCCTTGGAGACATGTGACATGAATAATTACTTACGGAATCAATCTGACACTTCGTATTTATCTAGCGTACACATTGTGCTATGTATGGTTGATATCTCATGATGTATGAAATTTTTATATCTATAATTTGTTTTAAAATAATGAACTTATAAGTATTCATGGTGACATTTCATGCCTGTAGAACCAATAAACTAAATTAAATCAAGCTTTTCATTCAAGGAAGATACCAGCCTTTTTTTAGCATTATAATCTTCAAACGACAAATCTAAGCTTGTTTATTAGTGCATTGTATCTATTGCAGTTAGAGAATTCTATTGGTTCTACAAATTATTTAGACGCACAAAAATTTATGTTCATTTATTAAATAGACGTTTTTATTTTACTAAATAGTAGACTTTCAAAATTTCAACAGCGGAACTGGGGTGATTACTACTTCTGAAGTTATAGGTTCCTTAGTTTGCCATCTTAACAGAGTGCTCTACGCATAACTTGGTAAAGTATCTAATAAATCAAATGCAACAAAAATAAAAAAATTGTAATTACATATATTGGGATTTTAAGAGGCCCGTTACCAATGTATAAAACTGCAGTCTTAAAGAATTATAGCGTTTCACGTTAGTTTACTGAAATTTATGCAGATAATCTCGTGGAGACCTGAATTGTTGAGAAATTTAATCCCGTCATTTTGGAAGTTAGTAGTACCCCGAAAATAAGACTAAGTATCATGTACCTAACGGACACTGAAACTGATTGCCTGTAAAGTTTGAAGTACGTCAAGGCTATATAAAATACCTAAAATCGGTTTTCAAAACACAGATGAAATTGGACTATTCGAAAATACCATACTTCCAAGATTATAAATTACATTTTAAAATCTCTGGAAAGAATGAATCGAACGTGGAATTCCAAACTTAATTGATTATTACACTAGGATTTTGATGGGATGTTATCACACGGAAACATCAATGTTACGTGAAGTCACAATAACTATAGAATTGTTTTAGTTTTACTTGAAACAACGTTTCCTGCATAGCAGGTACCTAGCTAAAGAACCCGATTCGCATTATCTCCAAGCACAAAAATTATCCTTCGTTTCACAATACCTATTTTCCAAAATTGTTCAATTGTAGTCTTACATCTCAGGAAACAAAAAAATTATGTAAAAGAAATTTGTTATGTATGCTCGTTCAGATGTGCCCTCGAAGCTTTAAATGATATAACATGGTTTTTCTGACAAACTGGGGTGTTACCACTTCAGTTTTTGAGATACACAAATAGTATCGTCGGAAACGTTAAAACGATTGGTATTAAATGCATTATACAAAAATAATTTAATGTGATTATCAATTAAAATGAGACTGTAAATATGTATTTTCAAGACTT
Source organism: Clitarchus hookeri (assembly GCA_002778355.1). Lineage (NCBI taxonomy): Eukaryota > Metazoa > Arthropoda > Insecta > Phasmatodea > Phasmatidae > Clitarchus > Clitarchus hookeri. The sequence continues at coordinate 9,791 of NQII01007468.1, forward strand.
GCCATTCTTACAAAATCTTATTTTATCTGGTTTTTTTCACTAAACTGTTAAACAATTCTCACAATTGGATATTTATGGTTACAGGAATACAATTTTATGTCTTTGAATTTAATAGCAATGATGAGTACAAGTTATTATGATGGTATGATTGGAATATGTCCATTGCCGACCATGATAATAAATACAAATTTTGTACATACACACAGAACTCAGCAAAACAAAAAACAAAAAAACAGTTTATTCGTTTTTTTGTTTTTCGTCTTACTGAGTTCTGTGAGAGTGCGATTTTTAATATAGTCTCATGGCTGGCAATGGACACAGTCCAATAATACCATCAGAATACCATTTTATGTATAGACATATATTTCACATATTTCGATTCTGTGGTTTTTTACTTCCTGTTTTAATACTGTTGGAATCATTTTAATGGTATGCTGAAGCTGCCTCATTATATATCCGTGGTATGGTTGGTATCAGGCCGACTTAAGGTACGAGAGGTCTTAAAGTTATAATCACAGATAAAAGATCGGCGCCAACATGGGCGGCGTTCCAAAACCTTTCTCTGCAAGTAAACGTTACTCTTTGGTGGTCCCAAAACACTCTACGCGAAGGCTTTACTCGCTATGGGTGATGACCCAAAACTGCAGAGTTATTACGCTGAGCATCGTGCCAGAGTAGGACTTGCGTACGCGTTATTTCGGCAAGTAACGAAGAGTAAGCGAACAATGGCATGAGGTTGAATATAACTAAACGAACTGGAAGGAAAAGTGCATGTCCTGGTTATAGACACAAATTAAAAAAGCCAAGAATATGTAATAAAATGCTTACTTTTTATTTAAATATACGCTGTAGATAAATACTGCTAACTTTTTTAAAAATATTGTTCGTGATAAGATTATAGTAAATGTTGCTTATTACCTAATTCTTTAAACACAGTTTTTTTAATTGCACTTGTATAGTATAATCAGCATTATTATAAATAGTTAATTTTTTTTACAGAATATCATATTCAGAGCCAGTGTACAGAAATGCGTAGGCCTATATTACGCACATGTGAGTAATTTTTGGTCTGTACTTTACACTGCGAAGCTCAATGACCAATGATTTTACCTGTGGGTTAATGATTCACAAACCGTCTTATTGGCCAAGGTCATAATTGGTTCATATAACTGTAGCCGAACATATAGCCTACAGTTCACTGGCCTTTGACAACGAAACAAGTGTTTTGTCGAATTAATTACAGAACGCATCATAAAATATTTTGTTTGTAACACATGAAACCTCAAATTCAATTGGGTCTGAAAGGGATATACTGATTAAATACTAAATTAAATAAACCTTTTGTATTTATATTTATATTCTCGTCCCAAACCCCTTTTTACTCTAGCTTTGCTCAGCTTTCGCTGTATTTTACTTTACTCTTGGGATATCTTTTTGGGACATTGCTAAGCGATATTAAGAATAATCTAGAGCGAACTTTATTCCGTCCAATTTTTTGCAGCTGATAAGAATCGTATTACAATGGATGTTGCTTGGGAAAGGTCCATATGAAGGAACTGTACCAACATTCGTCCAGAATTAGAATGGAAAACCAACCCAGTTCAACCGGACAGCATAGAAAACAACGACCTTCCGAATGCGAGTTCAACATATTTCAATACGACCAAAATACGCTCGGCAGTGCGTGTGTTTTGGTTTGACGAGCTCGCCACACCTATGGTAGAAAAGTAGAACAGAGTCGTGAATTTGTACAGGAAAATGTTCATTATTATATATTAGTGTCAAACACTATCTAACATTAATTCATTACTGTATGAGTACCGGGATTTCCATAAAATGAAACATATATATTCCATATTTTCATTATTGTTTATGAATGTACATTCAAAAACATATATAGTTTAATGACTTAGATAAATAAGATAAGTGTCGTTATGAAAACAGCTACGATTTATAGTTCACATTTGTTTTGATTCGTTTTATGTTTAACTTGTAAATGTTTATAGCGATTTTGTTATCATTTGAGGTCCAATAGACCAAAATGTGTGCTTTAAACATGTGATTATGCAAAAACTAACGCATCATAATTTTGTTAAATCGCTGGCACTAACGCCACTTACGATGTTTTTAAGCACTTCAGTGTATGTGATAAATATGGAGGCTGTGATCTAATTCACAATTTAGTTTATTAGTATTTTAGTAGACCTACTTAGAAGCGCCTAATTCGAAGCCATCGATTGTCATTTGCTCAGCGATAGTAGCGACTTGGTAATGCAGTATTTTTTTTTTAGCAAGTTAGGTTACATGTTTGAAACTCAATACTAAAATACCAAATACTTCATTAATTTAGTCGACTAATTCGGGTCACATGACCTTATGGTAAGCTAAAAGTGTCGTTTCGAACACGGACGAAGTAGTATTTAAAGTGGTTTTTGGCGTTTTTTACTGTCCGCGGTGGTGTAGTGGTCAGACTAGTACCTCCCACCTAGACGAACCGGGTTCGATTCCCAGCGGGGTCGCTTCCAGTTTTTTTGCATGTGGGAATTATGCTGGACGATGCCTCTGGTCGGCGGGTTTTCTCAGGGATCACCCATCCCCCCTCCCGGCCATTCATTCCAGCGCTGCTCCATACTCACATCGCTTCACACTCATCGGTTCTTAAGACCTCAATGTTAAGAGCTGCCCAAATCTCTTGACCCTCTCACTTAACGCCCTTTAACCAAGGACAACATTATAAATTCAAATTTCGCTTCAGGAAGCATAACAGAACAAGTGCCCAGTCGCTTGTCGCGGCGTCCCGGCATGCATTTCGCGTCATCTTGACCCACAGCGCTCTTGAGAAACACCGCCAATCGTTCTTATACCTTCTTGACCCCCCACAGCGCTCTTTATACTTCCCCCGCTCAGGGGCGAAACGATCGCACACAGGGTAATTCCACCCTCGTGGAACACAAGAGGGAGCAGAGCATGAAAGGAAAAAAAATCTCCAACACCCCGAAAAGACCAAAAAATAAAGGTATTAAAAAGTAGGTAATTAAACCCCCGGACAAACGAGTTTTATTGGTGGGGATGGCGCCGTTTACATTCTGATAGCGTTTCTCAACCGCTGGCGCCTCGAGAGTTGTCTATTTCGGAGAGGGGTCGGTTTTAATGGCATTTATTATTTTAGAGTGCAACTGAAAGGTATTTCTTTCCAGCCAGTTGAAATAACACGAAGACGTGCGGTATTAATAATGAAAGAATAAAAACACGCGAAATCTGGTCTGCTACTTATTTTCTCGTGATCAAGCCTGCCTCCTGAAGATATAGAGACGGGAGTATTTGCCTGTAGAGAAATTTGCAAATATATTATATGTTTAGTTTCCCTGAGTAAATCGCATCCCCGTAGCTTTGTGCTGCAACCTGGTTACGGCAGGCTTCACGTGCGTATACATATGTATATTAATTAATGTTGTTTAGTTACTCTATAAAGAAAATTTTGACCAATAAATGTGGGTTATTGTGAGAAAAATATCTAATGACTATGATCTGCTGTGACCGTTTTACGACGTTGCTTATTTTTTCCAGTAGACTGTAAGGTGTCTCGCCATTGGAAGCTGTCTGCTAGATTAAAAAAAAAATTGCTACTTGTTTAAGGTTTTTGTTGCGTATGCGCCTAATAATGACTCTTTTGGAGTAGCAATTTACGTATTAATGTTTTTACTGACCAGTGCTACTATAGCAAGTTACTTAAATTTGATGGAAAGTTGTTCGCTCTGTCTAGCCACATGTATACACACTAACACATTACTCCCAAATTCACATCTTTGTATACGCGTACCGTGAATGTAGGAATGGTAAAATCGTTCCTCCGCACATTCAGAGAAACGTTTGTTTCAGCCAACAGTGAATTTGTTCGTATATGGCCAAACAAACGCGTACGGTTGAATCAAACAAATATTTAGTTTTCACTGAGATTTTGTTGGCACAACTAGACAGTTTGGTCATTTCGAGTGTGTGTGTTTCGTTGGCTGAAAAAAAATCCTGTTTTATCGCATTTCAGATTTTGTTTAGTCAGCAAAATATTTTGTTAGAGCAACTACTTATTTGTTTGGTCGTATAGAAACAAGTATTTTGTAGGCTCACGCAAACCTTTCTCACAGCGATTATCCGTTTTCACTTTCCTCTATTTCTTAAGGAGTGACGAAACACAAATAATATACATACAAGATTGAGTTGTGATGCATATACTTTACCAATAAAATATGCAATAAAAACAAAGAAGCAAACATAGCAACTTGGCATTTAGTATATAGTATTGACAATTATAATATCTTTCTTTTCAGATCCACACAAAGATTAAAACTTGACATGAGTGTAATGAAATGCTCTGTTGACTAAAAATTATTTTAAAATTATTATTATTTGCAGAATACAATTAAATCAATATATATTACTAGACTGACAATAAGAGCAATTAAAAAAGGAGGGCAGCTTTATGAGTCCAGTACAGCCTCCTTTTCATAAACCAACACGTTGAAATACTCATTTTAAAATACTATATATAAATTGAAGTTTTGGAGGTGGCAGTCAAATGACTCGGCAGAGCTCCTACCGAATAAAATGTCAATGAACGAACACAATGAAAAAAGATTGACTATGCCCAACGCGAGAGTCGTGGACATGAAGCATTCTAAAAAATGAATTTATTCATGGGCAGCAAACAATGCTAAACACAACCCGTTAAAATAGGATAAACACAGCAACGCTAGTCTCAGTCAAAGTCAAAACCAAATTTAGACTAGCGACCAAGACCACAATTTTGAAAAAAAAAAACCCCCCTTCTGTATAACCAAAACAACACATCTACGCCACACAAGACATTAAAAGAATTAAAAAGCGCAGCTATCACACAAACTCACGGTCTACGACTTACCATTTTGAATAGCCCATTCGTTCAGCGGCTCAGGTGACGAAATAAAATACAAAATGCCTCACCACGGCAATAAGTCCGTTGGAAGACAAACAGGCAATCTAATTCAGTGTTGCAGATCTTCAGGAAAACGGTCAGGCGAGACGGCAGGACGTAGAATAGGAGGAGCGCGAGCCGTGCAACGACTTAAATAAACTGGCCCGATCAAAAAAAAGGTGATGCGTTAGAGGAGGGGAAATCAAAGAAGGGGAACAGGGGAAGAGAAGGGAGGGGATCCGAGCCTAGCATAGAGCATACCACCACGCAGAGTTGGAGTCGGCGAATACGACTAGCGCGACGAGCGCTAGCGTCGCAACGCGAAGAACCAAATGCGTAGTAAAATTCCCAGCTTTGTATTGGTGACATTTCTATATTTTCAGCTTAAAATGTGATAAATTCTCCATACTTTGTATGAGGTAAAAACTTCAATTACAGTTCAGAGAGTTTACTGAAATATTTTTACACTGCGCAGTGGTTTATTCGCCTTCACGATGCCACTCAAAAACTGTTATAGGCTGTTCACGGTTAATTGACAACTTTTGAAATCAACCTTTGAAAAATATCACTGCCTCTGACTGCAAATATTTTTCCGGTACGGTGACTGGCATGTGCCCAGCGAAGTTTGTAACGACGATGGGAAAATAGTTCCATGTCTCAATGTTGAAATAAAAGTGCTAGGTCAACATTTATGAACACTGGACTGATTTATTCGGTTTAATTTAGTTTTTATGCGTGCAATTCTAAGAAGTAGCTCATGTACGCATAGGGTATTTATTTTTATAATAGTTACCAGTTTCACTTGACCGGTGCATGATTTAAGTGCTCAGGACCATGGCAATACTAATTTTGCATATAATGGAAGATTCCGCAGTTTAAACGCAAGTAGATCTCAAGCTGGGATTCCTAAAGTGCTCAGTTGACCTGTGCCCATGTACGACGAAAAGGCAATTAAAAAATACTAATTATCATACCAACAAAATGCACGAGTCTTTGGCACACAGAGGTCACACAAAATCCACAAATAACACAAACGAACGAGTGGCTCAAAAAAATTAACAACATAATAAAAGCCAAAGACCATGCAACCATCAGCAACATGAAAATATAAACATGAAGCGCTAATAAACTATAATGCTGGGTGTCGTACATGTGAACAAAAAAGAGAGAAAAGGTAAACACAAAATATTCTAGTGTAACCAAAATAGGCCCAGGAGAAATTTAAGTAACATGAAATAATAGCGCCAGAATTGTGGCAGTACATTACTTATTATTTTGTTTATGTTAATTAATTTTTTATCAATGTATAAAAAATGTAAAACTTATGATAGTTCTTTTACAAATGATGTACAAAAATTATTTATATCAACAAATAGACAAATCCGGTTAAACTGGAATGCATAAAATACCACTAGAACACGCAAAGCATTTCTTTTAAAACAAAAATTATTGTCAAACTTCTCAGAAATGTAACATTATTAAATGCACTTCAAACGTAAATTATATTACTTTATATTAAAAACATATTTCTTTAGACGTCCTCAACACTAGATATACAACAAATAAAGTGCATAAATATTCATTTATGGTAACTTCTTATTATTATCAAGTAAAACAATGCTTATGTCATTAAAAAAAAGTTATTAACAACAAATTTAATAGACATTACGAAAACCGTCGAAAATCGTTCAGTCACATGTGCGTGAAGATATATTATAAAAAAAAAAAAAAAATGTCCACTTAGCTAGAGTCCAGCGAACACTCGCACGAAAACAGAACTGCCCTCGGAGACAAGGACTAGCTCTGAGAGCAGACGAAAATCCCAGCAGTACTGGCATTCAGTCGTGACTAGTAGTTGTGAGGTTGAGGTAAGACTTCGCCGCAAACACAAAACTTGGGAGAATTTTCAGTAACCAGGATTACTTGCATTACTTGGACCCTCTCTACAACAGAGAGTGCAAAAATAATCAGTTAAATTATTAAGCAATTCAAAAAAAGGCGAGAAAATAGTTATTTGACAACTTTACTCACCAAGGAAGAAAAAAGACAAACTGAGAAAGTCATGTAATCAGCATCACCAAAATTCAGAAATAAATCCAAACGCCCAACCTAACTACGGAATTATTACCACTAAAGTACTACATTGTGGTAAGACTACCATTTCACATAGGAACTAATTCCCAAAGAACACACAGACGGGAACACAGCGGCCACGTGCCATCTTGCTCCCCTGTCGAATCAGAAGTACCAGAAACAAAGCTTTGAAGTACGTAGTAACGTCAAACAAAACAGCAACGAAAATATTAAAATTTAGCCGATAGATGTCGCAGGCTGTCCAGAAGAGACGAAATGTGCTGAAGTGCACAGAGGTGGGGGAACATAACACGTGAACAAAGGAGCTTTTTTTAATGTGAAATCACGGCCAAGCGGTAGGGATACGACGAGAAAATGTGCAAGAACTGCAGCGGCAGGAAAGTGAGCGGAAGGGGTAGCTTCAGACGGCGACTGAAAGAATTCGCAACGCAGCATTGCATATCCGGTTGGTAGAGAATCAAACAATCTCTCATGGNTTCAGACGGCGACTGAAAGAATTCGCAACGCAGCATTGCATATCCGGTTGGTAGAGAATCAAACAATCTCTCATGAAACACGGGTCTGCAGGCGACACTGGATTAAAAACGTAACTTTCTCAAAGTACAGTTCAAAATGAATCGAAATCAAAGTTACGAGAAAAATACGTAAATGATAAAATATTGATAACCATTAGTTAAATATACGCAAATAACACATTACATACGCTTTAATAAGTAAATAAAATATGTATCATGTAGAGTTATATCATAACACCGGACAAATATACATTATTAAATAAATNTTCAGACGGCGACTGAAAGAATTCGCAACGCAGCATTGCATATCCGGTTGGTAGAGAATCAAACAATCTCTCATGGAACACGGGTCTGCAGGCGACACTGGATTAAAAACGTAACTTTCTCAAAGTACAGTTCAAAATGAATCGAAATCAAAGTTACGAGAAAAATACGTAAATGATAAAATATTGATAACCAATAGTTAAATATACGCAAATAACACATTACATACTCTTTAATAAGTAAATAAAATATGTATCATGTAGAGTTATATCATAACACCGGACAAATATACATTATTAAATAAATTGTAGATGCTCAAACGGATAATAAAAACATCCATTATCACATTAATCAAATACCAAAGGTAAGAAAACCATTTAATATTACTGTCAATAGTTTTTTTAAATTAAGTACCGTGAGGTTTCATTTTTAAAATAGTATATTAGCAGTGAAGAAACAGTAAAAAAATCGTGACGTATTTTAAAATGGCGTATACCGTGAATAGCCTGCGAAAGATATGCTATAAATCTTGTCACCTAAAAATTGTTCGCCCTAACAAATTTTAGGGCAAATTCTTTCATTTATTCATTTCAGTCCACGTATTCACGATCCTGACAATGTCAAAGCGGGATTTTCTTTTTATTTTCTTAATCGCGCTCGATGTTTATTTTAATAGTGTACGCTGTTGCTCTGTTGGTGTATGAATGGTTTGGTGCACATAATAACGTGCAACAGAGAACGCTGTTTACCGACAGCGAGATGCGAGTAATTTGCTGCTCAGTACAGGAGTTTTTATGACCTCAATATTACGTGCTTGCGAACACCTCTGCACTCGAGAAATAGCGAGGGGGCCGGGAAGGTTAAACTTCAACGACGTGCTCACAAATAAGCGATTTACGCCCAGTGTTTCGAAGTAGCCACGTGCGCTACAACTTACCTCCATGGTGGCAGTTACATGAAAATTGCACGTCTGGTAGCCTGCAGCCATTCGAGATGTTTCAAACCAGCTTCGTTCCTTCACGTACAGCCATCGAGTTGCAGCGATGATTGTTATGTGTATATATTGTTGCTTTCTTGTAACAAAAAAGTATTTAAAATTAATTGTTGAAAATTATTATATATTTTATGTGTTAATGCTTTGGACTAAAATTTTTGAGTTAAAATTAGATTTACTGGTTTAATTGCCATGAGAAGGAGAAAAAAAAATTTTTAAACTAAAAACTTTACCATCGTTTTTCTTCTGCGTATCTCAGATTGGCAACCGTAGAGTGAATGAAGAGATTGGGGTGGCTCTTAACATCGGGGTCTTGAGAACCGACGAAGGTGAAGCGAGGTGAGTATGGATCAGCGTCGGAATGAAGGGGCGGGGGAAACGGGAGATCCCCGAGAAAACCCGCCAACCAGAGACGTCCGGGCACGATTCCCACATGTGAAAATCCGGGAGCGACCCAGCCAGGAATCAAGCCCGGTTCGCTTAAGTGGGAGACGAGTTGTCTAACCACTACACCACCGCGGCCCCGACAACCATAGATAAAACGACAATATTAAAGCGGTAACCTCTTTATGGTCTGAATCGCTGAGAACCACAAGGTTTCTGGTTCAAATATCGGTTAAAATTTGTTGGTTATGTGTTTTATTTATACCTACCGGTGAATTTATGTAAATATTTTATATAGGTCGTTTCCCAGGTTGGGCTCACTGTGCCAGGTAGTTAAATACACTGACGCTAAACTCCAGGGTGGTTCCTTTCATGTCAGCGCACTCTGTCGCTCACACTGAGAAAAACATTTTGTTGAATGAATAAAAGTTTATTCAATTGTGAAACAAAATCAATTATTTGTATAGGGGCAATTAAATATTCCTTGGTTGCCCCAAACTGTAAGATTTATTTTGTGCAACGAAATAATTGCAGGGTTCTACGTGCATTCAACAGTTTCGGTTATTTCGAATGAAACTGAAAACACGACGGAGATTCGAATCTGGGTCCGTTGCACCTGGACAATGCTCGCTGGCAACGTCAGCTAAACTGATTACTGGTTAAACTCAAATGCTTTTAAGGAAATACATTTCAAATACGGGATAGCGTAAGTAAATCAGTATTTCAAATTTTACAGCTTCACGTTTTAGTTTTCTGCTGAACTAGTTTTATGGTATTTATTATTATGTCATTATTTAACATCAATATATGCACTTACAAACATTGTTGGAATCATAATTGTCAAAAAAAATTACAAACAAACTCACTACATGTATTTCAATCAAATGAGTGGCCAAATAAATACATACAATTGGTACAACTAAAGGNGTTGTTGGTATCATAATTGTCACAAAGATTACAAACAAACTCACTACATGTATTTCAATCAAATGAGTGGCCAAATAAATACATACAATTGGTACAACTAAAGGCTTTGCCACTTCAAATATGTATTTTGTTGGGCGAACAAAACTTATTTTGTTGCTGTTCAAGCTTTGTTTGATCAATAAATTATTTTGGTGGAGCTACTAATATACGTTTTACCATATAAAAACAGGAATTTTGTTGACTGCAACAATGATTTCTCGCAGTGCATTTGCAGCACGGAGCTGTGGAAAGGACTTCGAATCTGAATGGCAGTAGCACGTGATGGAATACTCCTTATTTTTCCGACTGCCGTCTGGAACGTTACTCTCCAGGAGCTTATTGTTACACGACTTTCCACCACGTTGTTGGCCAGTGAGACCATCATTTTGCTTGCACGTGCGGATAGAGTTTGCAATACACGCCAGCATTTCATTTCTGTATTCTTTAGTATTCTGCGCTCTCGACATAAAGCGGGGCGTTATAAAGCGGTACTTAAACAGTACCAATATAAATACAAATTATGGGATTTGGCCTACCAAGCCTGCAACCACAGAATTTAATGGATTTTCACTAAATTTTACACACACTGACTTTAATATAATCTAAAAAATAAATATTGCACAAGGTAAATAATTTAATAATTAGAAATATACATTAATTAACATTAAATATTGCGTGTATGTATATGTATGTGTATATATGTGCAATTAATGATAAATACATTATAACTATACTGTTTTTTATCATTGAGTAAACGCTTATTATTAAAAATAATTTAATAATAAGAAATATACATTAATTATCATTAAATATTGCGTATATGTATGTGTGAATTTACACGTATGTGTATATATGTGCAACCAAAGAATAATTACATTATAACTATACTGTTTTTCATCATTAAGTAATTCAATTTTTTATATTTATGTGTTTTTTTT